>JASXSY010002310.1:0-27567 GCA_034509805.1 Sipha maydis | reverse complement strand
ATAATACGATAATATTATACTTAGTTAGAATGTTATTAATAAGCAGCATATTCTAAAGTGCTTTATCTTTATCACCGCATTATGATTTCGATAATGTAACATATCCAGTAGATGTTCCCTTTTCGAAATAAACGAAAATTTGAGCCAGCTGTTACTACAAAAACACGCGGATATATTTCGTTTTCACACCAAATAATGCATGAACAAATAACATAGTTACGTAAAAATCTGAAAATGTCAAAATAGTGGACATGTTCCCTTTTCCAAATAACCGAATTCAATTAAAAAAAATTAAAAAAATTAAAAGTTTGCAAACTTGCACACTCATTTTTGCATATTGTTGCTTTTCTCTCACCTTCGCCAGTCTATAAATTTCTGTTTCTCCTTCCTGTGTTCCTAGCCGCTCATATAACTCATATAACTCATATAACTCATCATATCTATTAAGCTTCGCTTTGCTTACCGCACTTTTCACTATTTTACATACATTTTTATACTCTATCCAATCTTCCCTCTTCCTGCTTTTCTGCCATACCTTAAATTGCTTTTTCTTACTCGCTACTACTCTCTGAATCTCCTCATCCCACCACGACGTTTCCTTGTCTTCTGATAAACTACTTTTGGTTTCACCAACAACCTCTTTTGCTATGTTCTTAACACAAGTGGCCATCCTTCTCCAAACCTCATTTATATCTCCCTCAACATTCCACACAGCTTTTTCTTTTAATTTCTTTATAAACTCCTTCTCTTTGTTTCCTATTAATTTCCACCACCTAATTCTGATCTCCTTCCCTGTATTCCTTCTTTTGTTCATATTTTTTCCACTACACCATACTTCCATTATCATCAACCTATGTTGTGTTATTACACTCTCTCCAGGAATTACTTTACAATCCTTTACTCTTTTTATATTGTCTCTCCTCCACATAAAATAATCAATCTGCGACCTATTTCTTCCACTCTTGTATGTTATATAATGCTCTTCTCTTTTCCTAAAATATGTATTGATTACTGCAAGCTCATACGATTCTGCAAAATCCAAAACTTTTTCTCCAGCCTCATTCCTCTCTCCAAAACCATACCCTCCATGCACTCTTTCATACCCTACCCTCTCACTCCCTACGTGACCATTCATATCACCACCAATCACAGCATCCTCATTTCCTAGTATTCCTTGCATCACCTCATCCATCTCTCGCCTTTTCACTTTCTTCACATTCTACTTGCGGTGCATACGCACTTACTACGTTTAATACTTTCTCCTTAAATACCAATTTTACCGTAATAATTCTATCACTTTTCCTTCCTACGTCGACTACCTTAATTTTCATCTCATCATCCAATATTACTTCAACGCCATTCCTAGTACTAGTCCTACCTAAATATATTACCTTATAGCCCTCTCCTATTTATTTTGCTTTCTCTCCTTTCCACAACAAATATTAATTTTCCTTCTCTTCGATTCTTCTGCTAATTCTCTACTTCTGCCTGTCAACGTTCCAACATTCCACGTGCCTATTCTCACTTTAAATCTATCCCTCATACCTAGACTCAGATTTAACCCGGGGCCCAATGGTGATGTCCCAACACCGTTGGCATTACCCGTGTTGGGTAGACCTGCACACATAACTGGTGGAACAGCTACCATACTGGCTGTCTAGGTGGTATCACACACTTCAACATCCAGGTCTCCTCCTCCTCTAGATATAATATTTCCTCTCACTTGTTGTCCCCGCGCACATCCGAGATGGGACAAACCGCCTAAGTATCGATAAGGACTCCTCATTCTATTTGACATAATTTTACATCGGCTGTCGACCTGACGCAACTACATTAGTCGCCTCTTACGGCTGGCTGTGGAAACCGTGGAAGTATTCTGACACCCTTTTCCACAGGGGAGTAACTATATGTGTTATTAAAATATACATAGCAGCGATACTTTTATCTTGAAAACATAATTTGCCGTAAGCATTTTTTAAATTTGGTCCTAAAGTACGATTTTTGATTATTCGGTGCAATGAATTTGACATTAAAATGAATTCAGACATTTTATTTTTTTGTTTCAACTTCGAGCAAAAGGGATCGCAAAGAAATTAGCGATGAAGAGTAATATGCCCGAGTACAATCGATTGAACGAGGAATTATAAGACTAAAAATTATGCCAAATTGACCTATACGCATCGTTCCTCTTCTATATGGAACTGGTCAACGGTATTGAATGAGTCGATGTTATTACTCATAATCATGTCGATTATTCTGTTTACGGTCCAGTATTTCATTGAAAGTATTTATGCACAGATATTTATTGAACTATTATATTTAAGTTTTGATATGTTTTTCCGAAATGCTACATATTCTTCGTCCAATACATGATCAACCGTTAAATAATATTGTGCTAAACTAATAATGTAATAATATTGCTTTTCGATTTAGAACATGATACTGGGGATTGTTCGTACTGCGATGCATTGGTGGAAAAACAATGTAAAAACGGCGGTGTACTGGTTTTAGAAAAAAGGAGTATTTACGTGCCAATGTTCGCGTTACTATTACGGAGAATTCTGAGCTGACGGTACTATTGATCACATAATATTGTTTGGTCGACAGCCGTATATATTTATAAGACTTTTGGCTCCACGTTTTCGGCGGAAAATATTCAATAAATTATTTCGCTTTTTTATTCGTTGCAGAGAGATACTTTTCAACCATTTCCCGGATGATAGGCGGTGCTTTGTTCGATAGTATGAACGAAGACATGCGGATAGGCATGCCTAAAAACGTGGCGGTGGCCAGTGGTGGATCTAGTATATTTTTTACCCGGGGCAAAGTATAAAATTTGCGCCCTCCTCCTTTGTTTTGCCCACAATTATACTTATGTATCAGTTAAAAAAAAAGCATAACCAGATAATTTTATTTTTTATTTTAAATTTCATCCATAATAGTATAAATGTATAATACCAATATTTATAACAACAGTCGACAATATCTTAACACAAACTAAATATGAATTTGATAGTTGTTACACATCGAAGAAAAATTAATTTATCAGTATTGTTAATCGGGTTTACATCATAGAGTAATATTACTCTGGGGCTTACATCATGTGTTATCTGATTATTTTAATTTATAGTTAGTAGATATGCTATTAGCAATAAAATATACTACAATGAGGCGCAGAAAATATATTTAGCAGACAAATAA
Organism: Sipha maydis; assembly: GCA_034509805.1. Taxonomy (NCBI): domain Eukaryota; kingdom Metazoa; phylum Arthropoda; class Insecta; order Hemiptera; family Aphididae; genus Sipha; species Sipha maydis. The sequence continues at coordinate 24,366 of JASXSY010002310.1, read as the reverse complement.
TTTCCATTGGGTTTTTTGAGTTTTTCCCATAGTTGTTATAACCATAAAGTCAAATGGAAATAGAAATTGTAATTTGTATAATACTTTTATTATAAAATGAATAAAAACTATTAATTTATACACACAACTTATTTTGTGATTTGGCGCCCCTCCGACTAAAACTTCCGGGGCAAGTTCCCCGGTTCGCTCCCTCCTAGATCCGGCTCTGGTGGTAGCAGTCCTTTTTGCCGTTCACTAATTCTGCGGAACACCATCAGAAAACCGTCATCTCGTGTAAGCTTTACTCGTGATCACGAGGCCAAATAACGTTTACGTAACGATTCCAATGTTGTAATATTCAGTTCATCAAGAACAAATGAAACGGATGACGGACATGTTTTCGGCAGACGTCAGTGAAAACGACATGTTAGTCTCGTTGATGAACACCTTTAAGGCATTGATTAAATATACTATTTAATCAATGTTTAAGATCTATTCACACTACGACGGAACGGATACGGACCGGACCCGGGTCTGTCTGCGTCACCCGTGCACATGATTCACACTACGCACGGAACGGATTTTGTAACTACTATATTAATATTATAATTTATTAAATTATATATTATATTATGTACATTGTATTATTGTATATATTAATATATTAGGCGATGAGATCAGTCAGGATCTCACGGCGCGAGCCGCGGTATTGTGCGATACTGTTCACGTGCCGTGGGATCGTTTTACTCGGTGCGGCTCGCGTCTTTCCAAAAATTGTCGGTTTTTAAGGCTCGAGTCGAAGGAAATCAATCGTGCTCGATGCCCACCTCTAGAGACAAGCCGAGCTTCAAGCTGTGGAATCGTCGTGTTGGCGTGTAGGCTCGGCTCGTCTCTATATCATAGATATTATAAGAATGGATAGGACATCGAGCTTATCAACTGAGAATAAAGTGATACAATTTTTGAGGTTATAAGCATAGATATTATAAGATAATTTGGCGGGGCACACAAAAGATTAGGCCAGCTGACAATTAGAATCGTTTGTAACCTAACCTCAAAAAGCACTTTTATAGTCTATCTCTCTCGCAGATATTGAATTTTCTCTCTTCCCCAAAAAAGACCGCAACCTCTTACGGAGCCAATATAGGCGTGTCCTATCCATTCTTATAATATCTATGCTCTATATAGGTTTGTTATCATTAAACGAGTTCCGCACCACTATTCACTAATCTATGGCACCACGTGCCGTGGGATTCCGTCTTTAGTTCAGATTTGCTTCTGGCTTTGAAAATAGGAAGTAGAGAGCGCTAATGTCGCTCTATTATCAGTAATCACAATTGACACACAACATTAGATTGTTAAAATTTCTTACATAAATATTTTGATCAGTTCTATTGTGGTTTGAGCCATGGTCTACGATGTACTCATTGGATTATAATAAACTGTCGAATCACGAGAAGAAAGAACAGGCTTTAATATTTTGTGGTCGTCGGATTATTAGTGAGTATTGTCTATGGTTAGTAAAATGAACATGTATGCTGTACCACTCATGATGAAATCCTGACGAAATCCATTTTTTCATGGTAGAAAGTAAGAACCAAATAAATATTCAAAAATGAGTTCGTCCAATGCTGAAATCCTATCTCCGAGAAGAAAAAAGAAAAAAACAGGTAGTCCAGTGTTAGCCGAAGAAGAGTAAGAGTATTATTATTTTTTTAAAATTATATCTCATGTAAAGGCATTCATTAAAATGTTTTACATTTTGTTTTAGACATGAATTGCCTCCTAACGTATTACCAATTGATGAAAGTCCGTGTGATTGTACTGAAACTGACTGTCCTGGATGCTTTTATCCATGTGAATCGTGTGGATCAGTAAAATGTGGACCAGAGTGTCGGTTAGTTAAACTTAAATTACTAGTAAATTGATTCATTGATAATGAATAACTAATATACCTACTTGATTTGTTTCAGTGTTGGCCGCGAATGGAAGTATGAAAGTGTTATAGTTCAAGGAAAGTAAATTATTTCCTATTTAACCTAAAATATGTTAAATGTGTTATTATCTCAAGCCCAATTCTACTCATTCTTTTACATTTTATAACTATTTGTAAACATTTTTTATAATATTTAATTGATATTTTTTAACCAATATAATACTTAATGTATTTTACGTAAATATTTTTTTTTTTATCTTGTTCCATTATAAATGCTGTTTTGCTACTTTATTTTTAATTTTTTTTTCAATTTAATTAAATTATATTTTTTTAGTTAATTTTTTACTGATATTAACTTATAAACCAAATAAGTTCTACCTTACATCCTGACATTGATTGTAATAAGCTATACTTTATGTAATTAATAACTATAAATAATACAAATTATATTTAAGAAATTTGCGACTTGTTATTTATACAATAGATCTCAGAATATGACTACTATGAATTAAAAATATTTTACTCTATCACTTAATGTGACACTATATTATATTATATTTTTAAATATTTCTTACCAAGCAAAGTTAATAATAGCTCATCATATGTGTTTTTTTGTTCAATTTTGTATACATCTAGACTGAATTTTTAATACACAATCAATGTATTTTTAAATATATGATTCAAATTCTATTTAGTATAATAGTTTATTTATCCTGAATATTATAACAATTTTGTTATACTTGTGTTGAAATAAATACATCATGTTCAGCTACGAGTTAATTTTATTGTAGAATTTATAAATTTAAATAAATTTAAAATATAAATAGTAATTCTATATCAATGTTACAGTTATAATAATTATTTACCGGCGCTTGTCATTACTAAGTTGATAACCACCCAAGTTTGAGGATAATATTATTCAACAAACCTTGGTTAACCATCATAGAAAATAATAAATATTGACATATAAACATGTACACTACATTATTAAATATATTTGTATATATTTCTGCTGTGGTACCGAGTTAGATAACAATATTGCCATCTATCACCAAATAGTTGGGAGAAAGGCAAAGAAGAAGAAAAATATATAAATAATAGAATATTCCATAATTATATTATCTGGACACAAGTCTGCTATAACTATTAGATATAAAACAAAAATAATAATAGATTAAATATCGATCATAAGTATAATGTATGTAATCAATGGTAATTAACAGTGATGGTTAGTAATGTAACGGAAAGTAACACGTTACTTTTATAATAATGCGTTACGTGATTTTATTACAATTTTTACTGTGTAACGAAAATGTAATGGAAATTATTTTTTGTAAGTAATTTCTATGATATAATACATTACAAATATTTATATTTATCGATAGATAAAAGATAATATTTGATATACAAACGATTTCGTTTTTTCAATTTTAATTTCAAAGTAACGAAGTAACTTATTACTTTTTTAATGTAACTCACCCAAAATTGGTAATTATTAACAATAATGTAATATGGATAAATATCAAAGATTACTTCTGCCCCGCTGTTCAGAGTTTAGTCCAAAATAATGCCACCATAGCGCTGTATACGTATGGAACCAAATATTTGGTCAAGTTGCTTGTGCATTATTTTTATCTATGTGTCTATCTCAGTTACTGATATTGTGATAAGAAGTAAAAATTATCTGTTAATTTATTATTAAGACTATTATTTCCTATAGTTAAATTATTATTAATTATTGTTAAATAGTGGAGACTGTTACAACGAATTAGTGTTAAGTGTAATTGTTGATCAATGTCATTGTTTGGCTCTAAGTTGAGTAGACTTCTGTTCTGTACGTTCAATATAAAACTGCTTTTGTTCTCATTTTAATTAAGTTTTTACCTGATGAGTTTCACGAAATATAACTGAAGTTCTATCCTCAATTATAATGGGCATCTACGGTGTGTACATTGTATCCAAATCAGGTGGGCTAATATTCAACTATGACTATACAGTGCCAAAAATTGAAACCGAACAGACGTTCAGTTATCCACTGGATTTAAAATTGTCATATGAAAATAACCGTTTGTTGGTGTCATTTGGTCAGCGAGACAATATCAAAGGTAATAAATAGTTTAAATAAATTAACTCTTGTAGATGGGTGTCTTACAGTGTATTTAATAAATTATATTATATTTTATTTTATTTATAAATTAATCATTAGTGAATAAAATAGAGTTTATGGTGTATTGTTTTTGTGTTCAGATAGGAAGAAATGTTCACTAGGCAAGTTATGAAGACGAGAGATGTTAAGAATTTTAGATCAGTTTTGCAGAAGAAGAGTGATAACAAGGGAAAATGTTCAAATCGACAAAATGTGAATAGATTTAGTGAAGAGAAATAATAGGTTTATTTTTTAACTAAAGGATATCAATAATGTAAAAAAGTAATTTTATTTAACAGTTTGGCAATAGAGTTGAAAATGGAATAGAGGATAGTATAATAGTAACTATAACATGAATAATGTAAAACAGATGAAAGAGCCAATTGAGGAATAAGTATAAAAAGGTTAGTTTGAAGTATAATCAATGAAGATTTAATTTACTAATCATGAAAATGTTAAGTCGGTAGAATAATATAATTTTTTCTAAGAATAACATAAACAATATTTTTATTCTTATTTCAGTTGGTCATGTTTTATTAGCAATCAATGGAGTTCCTGTATCTGGCAGAAAACTGGAAGATAACAAAGATGCATTAGATATGTTAGATGACGCTGCTAATTATCCACTTAATTTGAAATTTGGTCGACCAAAAATGACTGTCAATGAAAAGATATTCTTAGCTAGTATGTTTTATCCGTTGTTTGCGATTGCATCACAATTAAGTCCAGAACCCAGGAGTTCTGGAATTGAAACATTGGAGGCTGATACATTTAAACTACAATGTTTTCAAACTTTAACTGGTAAGAAATAAAAGTTTCCTACTTTATTTATATTTTGAACTTTAAATTGTGTTTTAGGAATAAAATTTATGGTTATTGCTGATCCAACACATACTGGTCTTGAACAACTTCTGAAGAAAATTTATGAAATATATGCTGATTTTGCCTTAAAAAATCCATTTTATTCATTGGAAATGCCTATTCGTTGTGAAATGTTTGATACTAATTTGCAAGCACTTCTAGAACAAGCTGATAAAAATGGTATAAATAGTATTTAATCTATTCAAATTTTTACTATAATTTTTGTTTTATTATTTTTATACTTAATCATCACGTTTTATATATTACTGCCTTTTTACAATATTATTAAAATTATATGGTTTTAAAATTTTATTTTAAATTCATCAATAAATATTATTTTTATAGCATTATACTTTTTCTAATTTTTAATAAAAGCATGGTATCTACTGCTTGATGTAATGACATTGGTAGATTTAAATGATTAATTTTATAAACCAGTAATTTAGTAAGTAATATTATATAGTAAAATATTTTCTAAAACATCTGTAGTGTCTTATACATGGATAACAAAATAATTGTTAAAATTATGAAATTGTTATGCATTTTATAACAACAATTTACTGTTGTTATGAGAGAAAAATTATTTTGGCATTCCATATATTTTTTAGCTTAATAAAATAAAATTATTGAATAATTATATATATTAAATTATAAACACATTAGGTATATTGATTTATTTATTATGACATTATCACCATTAATATTTAATTATAGTTTAAATTATGGTTACATAAATGTTTTAAAAATATATATATTCTTATTAAAATTATCTAAAAAAATCTTATCAAAAAATTTAAAAATATTTTTATAGCCTGATGAAACAAATATAATATTTGTAATTAAAATTGTTTTCATTATGGACATGCTTTTTATTGAAAAATAAAATATACACTTATTGATTTTTAAGTTCTTATAAATATTATTAATTAAGGTATGGGGTCCTTCAACATTATTTAATTTATCATAAAAATACCAAGTACAATTTGTAATATTTATAAGTATACTACTAGGTTAAGTAAATATATGTCATTAACAATCGGCTTTACATTTTAGTGCCATGGTATAACAACGTTGTTCCCAATTTGAATTTGACAATGTCCATTCATTAAAATCTATTTTGCCATTGTGATCTACTAAAATAATTGTGTGGGTTCTAAAATGAAAAATAAATAAATAATTAAATTGTATAACTTTATTGTAATAGTCATAATTTACCGAGTTCCATATCGAAGAGCTGGTATCTCCACAAAAACAGAACTGTACAATTTCTGACTATCATTGCCTAGATGATTTGGAGCCATTTTGATTATCATCTCATCCGGATAATGCCTGAAATAGATTAGATTAAATTTGCTATTCTCTACAATAATTATTTATCTTACTTTTTGTCCCATTTTAAAAGACCTAAAAGTTTTTCAATCAGTAAATCTTTAGTATTACTATGCCCATATTTTTTGACAATTTCATTGAAACGTCTTTCACCATTTGTCACCTTTAAAAAAGAAGCATTGCCGAAACCTTGGACGCCGTTTGGCAAACTTTCCACTTTCAGACCGTTACTGCCCTTGATACAGTTGGTAAAGAAATGCGTTTCTAAAAATGATTCACTACATATACATTTGCAGTTGCTTATATTATTTCACACAATGTAACTCGACTGACTGTTGAAATTATTATTTATACTGACCTCATAGTGATTGTAATCAGTTTAAACCCGTTGTACACGTCCTGTAATCCTTGCATGTAGTCCGACGCCGGAGTGTCACCTTTAACGAAATCCTCGACTAGTCGACCCCTAGACTTGGCGTTCGGCCGTTGATCGCGTTGGAATACATTCAATAAAATGGCCAGTTTACCACGAACGTTTAAAGCCATCCATGTGCCGCCCACGCTCGACGGTTCCAAATCGCGCCCTGCGCATCGAAACGGTGTCAACGATAGTAATTTTTTAAATCGTGTTTCAAGGTCTTACAAAACTTCATGATACCACCTATAATTATGTGTCTTACATCTTACCTCCGATCACGTCCCGGTCCTCAGACCAATAGTCTGCGGGCAACGTGGCACGGTCATAGTATTCATCTCGATTTGATGCAACGATTAACCGGTACCCACCATTCATGTGTTGCACACTGCTAATGAATACAATGCACATAATGACATATGATAATATTACTTGGCCCGTGCTTGATAAAAAATAATTAGCCGTTTTCACAGACGTTTATTCACTAGTCGCAGAAACTTGGCACATATATATGGCCCGCCTTCGAGAAACTGTGCAATATGTTTTAAGTTTTTTACATGTTCCACCTTCCTGTCTGCAGATGCTACTAAATCTAATCTGTAGTTGTTCAGAGAAATCGCTAAAAGTTGTTGTCCTTATCAGTTTATAGTTATAATATATTTTGTACTCTTTTTTTTTTTTTTTTTTTTACCTTCTATTATTATAGTATGTTTACGATATAATATTTCGTATTATGTACTACGCAGTGACTAATCTCGATCAAGCGGCAACGTCTAATCGAGTTTCTTTTCATTAGTGTTTTATGTTTTTTTATAATATTTTAAAATATTAATTGTTATTTTGTGATAATAGTTCTATGATAATAGGTAGGTACTGCGCCTGCGTGTCTGTTGATACTTTATTATAAGTTTGTTTTGCTATACCACAAAAGTACAGAATAACACTAAACTATTCCGACAGTTTTTATAATTTTATTTTTTGTTTTGCTGTAGTTACATCTTAAAATTGTTCTCAATGAGTCACTACTGGCGACTAACAATAGATTTTCATTGGTCCAAGTATTTTTCAGTAGATAGAGCTACTTAAATCTTATCTACCATAATTTCTCTAACATTATTTTACTGCTTATTTTAACAGTGTGAATGATGTTATTGATTTTTTTTTTTCAGTCGACAAGATATAACTATACATGCAGGAGCATGGTGTGGCGCAGTGTTCGCCGCAGTCATCTTCCGGGCTCTGTGGTTAAGTTAAATTTGGCTTTACTGGTTTTTGTATGGGTGACCAACTGGCTATCCTAGAATTTAACAACGAAGTTCCTATGGATGGATTGTTTTGTTCCATTATTATGAATATTTAATATGGCTTGTGATAGATAGGCCATGCGTTAATACAAATATATATATATATGTGTTTATAAATATTTGAACGATTGTATATATTGTATTCATTAAATGTTGTACGAACATTTTAAAATATTTTAATTAAAAACGCAAATTTAGTACTACGAACAGTCGCACATACAAAGAAACCGATTTCGTGAAACTGATTTCAGGAATCTAATTTTATGAAACTTGTTTCATACCCTCCACACATCAATGGAACTACAAATAAATTTAAATAATGTCGTCTGACGAAGTGGATGTATTAATGCTATATTGGTGGTTACGAAATAAAAAAAGGTAACGTAGATATTGGTTTCATCCATTTATTCGTGGTACAGCATAGTAGGTTCTGTCCTTGTGTTATTAAATACGTCAATCCGTGTAGCCGTGTAGTACTATTGAATAATAATGAATAATGAATGTTTAATCTAGAAATATAGAAATAAAAATCAAACATAAACTAACAAAAATTCAATACTAGTACACAACTTTGTCAGTGATTATTTAAATGTTGACTACTTGATAAATACGATTGAAATAATAATAAGACACAAAATTATAATGGTATAAATGTATGAAATTTACGAAACTATTTCATTAAAACCAAAATCACATGTATCATGAAACAATAGTTGTGTAATTATTACTGTATATTACTGTATACTATTGATGTGTTTCGGACACACGCTGCAGTTGATTGCCACGCCGATGTAAAAAAATATCTCGGTTTTCTACATTTTCACCCACGATGACATAAACGACTTCGTCAATTGTTGGCGCATTAAAACGTTTCGCGTGTTGTCCTGCAGGCATCTCATCGGCTTTGATGACAATTTTGTGATTATTAGACAGCATGCGGTCCAAAGCGGTCGTGAATATTGCAACCAATTCGTTATGTTGATGAAAAAACGTTTGGAGTTGTTCCACAATTGGTCTTTTCACCGAATTGTTGTGTGCACAACGCTGATCGACTTGTCCTGCGGAATCGCCCATAAAATAAATTTGTAAAAATGTATAGTTACTATTCGGCGTTAGCAATAAGGAACTTGTTAGATGGTATATTTGGCCTTGAATCTTGAATGTCGGCATAACATTTTCTTGAATAACTTTTGTTGCACCCAGGGCCGGCGCTACAAATTGCAGGACTCCGTGCAAAATAGTTGAAATAAAATAATACACAAAGATTAATATTTAATATATACCTATTTTTATTTTTTTAGTTATATATATAAAATAAATGTATACAATAAAATAATATATTATAATATAATATATTATTTTATTTTATAAGTTGCAATCGAAAAGTCAAGAAAAAAATCGTTCTAAAATATATAATTAATAATAAATAATATTATTATTTTCTTGACTTTTCGATTGCAAAATCATTTATAAGGGTGTCATAATTGATAGTTTCAGCTATACCTATTTCGATGGATATTGTTGAAAGTCCAGTTAGTCATGTTTGTGACATAGTGCTTCTTAGATAGTTCTTAATTAATTTCAATTTCGAAAATGATCTTTCAGCAGAAGCCGATGTGATAGGCATAGTTAACATTATTCGTGGAGCTATAGTTATGTTTGGAAACGAACCATTTAATTTTTTTAGTATGGAAAGCGATTGAAGTGCAGTAGTGTTTATTTCCACGAGAGATTTAAATATTTGAAATTCATGATATAACTCATTACCGTCAATATCTTTGAGCTCGCCATCCATGAGATATATATGAAGATCTTGCAATTTTTCATTAATTTGTCGTCTTCCATTTCTTTAAACTTCCCAATGCGAAATAGGAATCCAAATTTTTCATTCAAAATTGCATTTACAATTATTTATAATTATTTTTTTTTGTTTGAAATCGATAGGACAAAGTGGGAGGCTAACTTCACGTATGTGCCTCTTCTATTTTAATACATACAGCTTTAAGCGATTAGAGCTGGTGAAAATAAGTGAGAGAGATCGTATTCTGAATAGATAAAATTGTATTTTATTGAAAAATAAGTTTTATTTTCATTTATATTTATAATGGTTGATGATAAACAGTTACACTCGAGTTATTTTTTTCAAAATAGCATTATTATTTAATTACCGATTTTCTAAAAAATGAGTTTCATAAAAGATGTTTTTGAAATGAAAAAATCATACAAGCAAACTCAGTGAGATGACTTTTATTAAAAGTTATTGTTTCTTCCAAAAATCAGATTCTATTTATAGTTTATGTTAGAATCTGAATTTTGGAAGACGCAATGTCTTTGTACTCAGTGGGGTGCATGGCTCAAGAATAACATTTTTTAAAATTCCATTTTCAAAATTTAGATTTTACTTCTTAATTCTCAGATTAATGTCTTAAATGTAAAATCAATTACTCACATAATACATTAATATTACTTTAATGTGAATAGGAATGTGGCATTATTTTTGCAATATATGGAAATGTAACGAATTTTGTGTAGTTGGTCGACAGTTTGGTGATCGACGAATGATATGAGACGATTCATTATGATTTAATTGCTTAGACAAGAGCAGTTAATGTAGGTCATGTAACATAATAAACAAGTTTTGTAAAATACAATTTATTTTAAATTAGTGTATTTGGTTTTGGTTATTTAAAATTGAAAAATGTTAATAATTAATCGAATTAATCAAATTACAGTTTATCTTCCACCTCAGTTATTATTATTATTATTTTTGTTAAGTCATCATAAAAATCTATTCTTATAACTTTTTTGATTCTGGTGAAACCATGCGTTAAAACGATAAGGTATTTCAATTCAGATGACAATATTATATGCTATATTATTTGAGTATTTATTTTTAAATATAAGATATAACTTAAATCTATAATTTATGTTGAAAATTTTATCTTAAATTTAAAAATAAATACTCAAATAATATGGCCTATAATATTGTCATAAGAATCGAAATATTATATCGTTTCAACGCATGATTTCATCAGAACCAAAAAATGTATGTGAATAAATTTTATTGAAGACTTAACAAAAAAAAAATAATAATAATAATAATAAGAACTGAGGTAAAATATAGTTAAACTGTAATTTGGCGAATTCGATTAATTATTAACATTTTTAAATTTTAAATAACCAAAAACAGATACACTAATTTAAAATAAATTGTTTAATATGTCACATGACTTACATTAACTGTTCTTGTCCAAGCAATGAAATCCTAATGAATCGTCTCATAGTCTCATAGTCTCTCGAATTCGTCGATCACCAAATTGTCGACAAACAACATTCGTTACATTTCCATATGGATTAGAATATTTGCAAAAATAATGCTATATTTTGATTTACATTAAAGTAATATTAGTGTATTATGTGAGTAATTGATTTTACATTTAAAAATTAAATTAATCTTAAAATAAAATACAATTATACTTATTCAGAATATGAGCCATTTCGTACTATTTCGCCGTTATGTTTACTCTACCTCTGGATTTTAAGAGCTTAGGGTTGAGCTGTATGTATTAAAAAAAAGAGGCTGGAAGTGCTGGCGAGAATGGATAAGTAGGTAAATAGTGATTCGTTTATATTGTACGATGAAGGTGTTAATGGGGGTGGCTGTACTGCTTAAGGATCTATATGTGATTCCTAGGCTATTAATATTATTGAAGTTTCTGGTGGTTCTTAAAGCATTACAGATTACTCTAAGGGTAATGGTGCTGGTGGTGCCGGAGGCACTACAAATGGCTCTTGATGTGGTGGTACTGGAGGAACTGTAGATGATTCTTGGTGTAGAGGTTCTGGTGATTGAAGAGCGACCTCTTTTTCATCATCATTTGTACACTTATTAGGAATCTTCATATCCACACGCCTCGGAATTTTCCTAATATTATTACCATCAGGTTTCCTTAATTCTTGGGCCATAGATTTCAACATATCGTTATTGATTGAATATGCCGGATATTTAGGAGAAGGTCCTGCTTTAGGTAATGGAGGTGGCGACGATATTGATGAAGATGCCGATTGTAGTGAAGATGTTGTTGGTGTCCACGAAGGAGGTGAATATTTTTGTTGATATTTTTTATCGTTATGAACATTTGTCATTGGTTCGGTTACTCCACCTCTTGTCGCACTTAATAACATCATATTCTGGATTATTTGTTGTGTGTTGATCTGATTTGTAGCCTGTGTCACTGAAAATTCAATTTGTACAACAATTAAACTTAATGTTGACCATATTCTTTAAAGATAATCTTATCTTACTTTCAACCATAGACAGTCTAGTTTTCAGTTTATCGTATTTACGACGAGCATTAATTTCGGTCTCCGATTTATTTATATCTATAATAGTTGTATTTAAACGCACAATGTAGAGTTAAATGTTAAATGTTTTAATGTTTCTGATAATAACTCTATAGAAATACACAATATATTACTTTCATTAGAGTTTAAAAATCTCTTGACGTCGTTTAAATTCTTCATAATTTGATTCCTGAAGTTTTTGAAAACCATTTTGTTCGCAGAACGTTTACGTATGTAATCTAGGAACGAGTAATTTTTGTTTAATTTTAATTGATCAGATAAAAAAAAATTAAAAATTAAAATTAATTCTACTGATTTCTTTAGACATCTTTCGGTTGGCCTGAACGAAATACTGTTTTTCGGTTTTTAACGCGTCCACGGCTTTTTCAAGTTTTTCTATCCGACTGCTTGCTTTCTTATACATAGCATCAGATTCAGCTAAAAGTTAAATTTTACATGAAGTATACATTTTATAGTGATGGAATTTACAATTAGAATAATGTAAACTTGATTACAATTTCTGTTCGACGACGATATCGAAACCTCTTCACAAACTTGAAATTTGTCTGTAATATTTTTTAACTTGATATTTTGATCGATTAGCATCTCTGAGTAAAAATATCCAACAATATATTACTGGGTGTCTATTGTCTATTTTATTAATTTATCAATACTGTAATATAATTATTCTTTACCATCCATTGATTTTATTTTCTGTTCCAATATATAGAAGTTTTCTCGCAGAAACCACAATTCTTTTTTTAAATATATATCTTCTTTGTTCCAGTGATCAACTAAACACCGATCAAAAATTAATGGTAATTAGTATTTATATCCATTAAGTCAAGTTTAATTCGATTAAAATATAATTAAAGCGATTAGCCGAAGTTTTCATACGTTTGTCTCTATCGTTATATTGTTCAGCAATCCTGTCGTATTTCGCGTGTTGATTTTGTGCAGCTGCTGTATTAGTATCAACATTTGAAAAACAAAAAAATATTTTACTATTTATTACGACGGTTTTAATTTATTTAAAACTGTGAAATGATTAAATAAATAATCGTTTATGCCTTTAATTTTCTGCTCCATTGCATGATGCTTATCTTTCATGATTGCCAATTCTTCGGCCATGATAAAATTGTCATTTTTCAACTCCAGTATAACTAAACACCAACGATAATTGTCATTATTTACCGTTCATTGAACACTCTTTCAGATATGAAAATAAAAAAATTTAGTATACCATTTACTGCTTTTTTTAAATCGGAGTTCTTCGTTTTTTGATCTGACAATGTTGCGATGTCGTCAACTATAGTTGCTCCGCAATCGGTTTCTAAACGATTAAAAAATATTTCATATGGTATCATGCGATTTATTTTGCATTTATTTCATAAAATTTTTACAAACCTGAGCAATTGCTATTTCTTTCTTTGGTTAGTTCCTTTCGGTCCACCCACGTGTACACATCTTCGGATAAAACTGTATTTTTGGGTTTTGACTCGACTGCGAAAAACATTATATTATACATTTTATACACACGTTACCGCGTAAGAGCTTTTAATTTATAATATTCGTACATTTCCATTTTGGATCCGACCATTCATCGTTGATCATCCACTGATCTTGGGCATTAGGCTTTTTCAGTTGTTCCAAATCGCCATTCATTTTATCGTACCCCTGGCTCCAGTTGTCTCGAAGAGGCGGCATGATTTCTTTTCCAACTAAAATCCAATTGATTCGAGTTATATTCAATTTATCGAAGAGAAAATATTCGTAGCCGTTAGTAATTAACATTATACAGCTTATATGTTAATTATTTATGGAGTAAGGTTGTAGGATTCGCGAAATTACCTGGATAAGTCACGGTCGTTTTCGCGGTTCTGCTGTCCACAGCAGGGTTTATCGAGTATAACCGCAGAACCGTTTTTTCATTTTCGTCGCTGACCTGAAATACAGGTAGTAGAATATAATAAACGCATTGTACACGACTTTTATAAAAACTTTTTTAACAGAAACCATTATGAGTTCGCAGTGGCTCTTGGTAGTTTAAGCATAAACATACACTGCATATAGCAATGTAACCATATTTCTATAACTAGAAGGGGGGTGGGGTTGCATTCCGATATAAACATATGTACGATGTAGTCCTTGCGGAAACTTTCTGGCCTATTATGTGTAACATGTTCGCAACCATTTACACAGGGAATGAGAGCCTATGCACCTGAGTCGCCACTATTAATTCATTCTTAGGTTATTACCTTTTCCGTCCTTTTATTATATGTAGAAACGGTGTCAACCGAGGATCTGGTGTTGTTATCCTGTTGTGGTATTTCGTCCTTGTTTGTATTCCATCTTATCCAGTTGAACCAAAGTCCGCTTTCTACAGGGGTTTCCGGTTTGGTGGCTGCGAAATTCGACGATCTGTCTTGTTTATTTAAATTTGCCATTTTCACTATAGCTTTTTAAAATGTACTCTGCAACCGTTTCGATAATGTGTAATGATATACTTATTGAATATGGTGTGGTATGTTAAAATTGTTTTGTGTAAAATTGAATAACTAAAAAATTGTTTTAAAATTTGAAGAAAGTCTATAGTTCATCATAATAAACAAGTCCGTTGGTATTGCATTTGGGCGAAATTAGATTATGTTTATTGTTTTTCAATTGAGCCAGTTAATATATATTTAAATATAAATGTGAACGCATTCGATTTTTTCAAAAATATGACAAACTGCAATGTAGTTACTTATAAAATACTAATTATTCGAAAATAATTGAATAAAAAAATGAATAATGAAATACGAGTACCTCGAACTTCAATAAGTAATAATGTTTACTCGAGTATTATTTTTTCAACTAATCTTTCATTCACAAATGTCTGATTTTACTCTTAAACTCAAAGAATGCTATAATAATTGATTAATATTTATCTACTTACCCATCATCCCGAATCATATTAATCAATAATCATTAAAGACTTGAAATATTTCTACATCATAACAATTATTTAATACTTTTTTTGTTTATTAATTTGATCATTTCATTCTGCATTTCTTAAGGCGCGTAACGCACGAGAGCAAATTGTACAACGTTTGGTTGTTGAGCACAATTGTGCATTTGTAGTTTACTCGGGGTTTCGTTCGAGACCCTCGTACAAAATTCTACGCAAAGTTAAATATTAGTGCGTCGAATATAAATCCGAATATTTCATCAGTCACACGACGAACGTCGATATACGCGAATTGTTGTATTCATTGTGAAATCATTTGATGTTTTGAAAATATCCGTTCATGCGGAGCCTCGAACAATGACCGTTATCTCTTTAACATCGTCAAAATACCGACAACGGTTGGATCGCGTTGGCCTTTCGTCGCGAACGATAATTGGTGTTCAAATCGGCGTACACGCGTGAACCATGCGTCGCACATTTAATTTTTGAAAATGTAAGTTAATTAACAGTCATATTATTACTGTGGTTTTTACGTAAATAAAACTTGGATTTTATATTTACAGTAGAATCCGCTTAAAACGATCTTCCAGGGACCTAAAGAATCAGATCGTAATATCCGAAATTCGTTGTGTCCGGATGACGAAAACATTACCTACGTGGGATATAAAACCAACCGAATACATGACTATGAATCGTTTTATCCGGAATATCGTTATATACGGCATCGTAATAAGCGGATTCTACTGTATTTATAACTAGCAAGTATGATTTCTTCATTTGTATACGTTGATGTACGTTTTTATATTTTATATTTATAATTAATACCTATAGGCAACGGTCATGTATGCAGGTCCGTGCTATAGGCTATATGTCCGTTTGTATAATTCTAGATACATTTATATCACTTATGAAAACAATTTTTCACCAGTACAATTGGTACACATAAGAGAAATATATAATCGTCATAAACTTTGAACATTTGAAAAACTCTCAATCGCATTTAAAAATGACCTATCATTTTATTCATATTAAGCAAAATATTCTTATTCTTATTTGCGTTCATCATAGTAATTAATAATAATGATGGTGATGAAAAACTTGAATACTGTTCAAACTCATTTGTAAAATATTTTCGGCCATAACCGTGAAATATATTTTTAAATACCGATAGTTTTATGATCAAACTTACTAATGCTACTAACAGACAAGACTGGACATCAGGCTAAATTAGCGTTCAATCGAATACTGTCGAATACGGACGATGAAAATAAAAGTATGAAAATAAATTGTTCTAATCATATTACATCCAATAATTTGCTTACTAATGTTCCTAATTTTCAAAACCAACATTTGCTATAAACACAAAATCAATTAAGAGAATTTAAATTTCCATGCTTTATACTGTTCTTAATAACTTGTTTCATAAAATATTAATAGTTTTCGACCGGTTTCTCAAGGAATGAAAAAATATGATTTGATAATACATTTTTTATATGGTTCTTAATTATCAAATTATACTAAAAACAAAGAAACGAAAATAAAATAAAAAAATAAAATAAAAATTATATTCAGAAAGATATTTTCATCGAGAAATGTTGGATTCCATTGTAGTGGTACAAGAAGATATACTACAGTACTACAAGGAAACAGGATTACTGTAGCAGCCATGTAACAATAATTACTTGGAAGTATATACGTCTGAGTTAATGCAGAAATACATTTTTATTCAGCTTCACTTTCTATAAATGTTTTTTTTTTTTAAATAATCAAGTTGAATTTAACGGAAAATATTTTCTTACAAGTAATCATTTTTTCTTATAAATTTGTATACACAAGAGAATTTTTACCTCTTCAGGTATAACACATTTTTGTGAAATTATTGCGACATTTATTTTTTTTTTTTATTCCTATATTTTAGTTTTCATATAACTTCAAGAAACTTAACCAAAATAAAAAAACGGGTCCTGAAATTTCAGAGAAAAGAATAATAAAAAAAAGGAAAGATAAGTGGAGTATTAGATAACACTGTAAAGTAATACAAAGAAGAGTGGTTTGTTTTAAATTAAAAATTACGGATAAAAACTAAAGCATTTTACCTTAAAATATAAGATATAAAACGAATAGGTACAACGAAAATTATACAATTATACGAAAAATCTTTAGTTTTTTATTATAGATTCAACACATTGAACATAATATGAAAGCTTTTATATATTTGACAAATTATTGTAAAGATAATAGACATGATCTATACATTACTAATAATAAAATATGTTTCTTTAAAAAAAAAAAAAAATGTAAAGGAAAAAAAATCACAGAGATAATACAAAAACAACGTAAAAAACTTATCTTAATATAATATAGTTATATAGTAACACAAATAATTATCAACAGTTTTCTTCGTAGAATATGATACATGGTATTTACAGAGAAGATATTGTCAACAAATTATACAATCAGTCACATGTATCGTATATATTTATAAATATATATATATATATGTAAAATATATAATTAAAAATATGTAGGTTGTGTGAAATCAATTATTAATGAAAACGGTAAACATTTTTTGATATACATTTATGCAGGAAGAAGAGGTGAGGGATCTCATCGGATTATTTGGTCATTGCTGGCATAATGGATTCATACGAAATAAAAAAAAATAAAATCAATTAATTAATAAACTACTTAATAAACGGGTATACTACGTGAGTATATAATTTTAATTTTACAATTGATTGTATAGAATCTGTACTATAGGTTCCCAAATTATGAACGTGATTACATTCTTATTGATCAAATTATGTGTATTTTCATTGTTTAAGATGTAAATGTATAATATATGCTTTATAACTAGTGCATAAAAGTTAATTTCTTATATTTGATGTCTTAAAATGGTAATTATATAAAATCATTGCAATAAATATTGATTATACGGTTAGAAAATCCAGGACTTGGGTTGGTTGTCAAAAATGAAAATTCTTCGATAAAAAACCGCATTTATGTAAAATTTGGGAACCTCTGCATGTATAGAGTTATTAAGTGTACCAATTTATGAGTAAAACAAATTTTATTAATTTGCAAAATAAATTAATAATAAAAGAATAATTTCCGAGTAAAAGTATACAACGATTTATTAAAAATATATATAAAATACAATATTAATGTAACGCAGAGTTGTAAACCTGCTTATTAAGTTTGATCCAACACCTCTAGGGGCTTATGATTGAACACCGTTGGTACTATGGAGTTATACATTTTAGAAATCCAACAGTTAACAGAAAAACAGATAAAACGCGAATTTTTGGATAGACTTTAAAAAACATTACTTACACCTAAAAATTTTCAAATGAAAAAAAAAAAAAATACTACATACGTATCCTAACTAAACAAACAGGGCTTAATATACCATAATTTTAAAATGGGATCATTCTTAATTTTTGTTGACTGACGGTGATGATAATATCAATATAAATATTTTTCTCAATTTTTAATTTGAAATTCAAGTTCTCGAATATAATTTAAACTATGGGTCCAATATTCCATTTGCATGTAAAAGTCAATAATTTTTTATGAAAAATATTCTTCTACGCAGCAAGAAATTAAAAATACGTATTTCTATTTTTCGATAATGTAATGTATTGTATAATGATTAGAGATTAAGAATAGTATTATGTTTAATATCATAGATGTATAGTAAAATCCAGTATGTATTGTATTAATATAAATTAATATTGTAATTAAACTTTAAATTGTAATGTTTAGTCATCGAATGTCACTTATTGATATTCAACGATTTAGATAGATGTTTTTTTTTTCATTATTGAAATAATCGAAAAGATGCGCCTGAAACAGTAGTTGTGTTCAGTACATTGTATTAGCAATCGCATCTGTAATGCTTACGAGAAAAGGAAGTTCTGAGGCAAAATACTATAGAAATAAAATACTAATATTAATACAAATACTATATGTTTTCTCTAATTTCAATGAAATTTTGAGAGGTTTTTGGTGAAATAGTAAAGCTTATAGGTGACATTTGTAAAATTATTAAGGGAATTAATAAAGTAATTGAGTTAAACATTAATTGTGCATAATATAAACGGACAAAACATATTGTTCAAACGAATATCCATGTTCCACGGTTCTTTTATTTTATTTTATAACCAATAGAAGACAATACCTCATTCTGTATCATTCACATATTCTAAAATAAATATATGTTTATTAAACTTAGTACAATATGATCACGAAAAATAAATGTTTCTTATTTTACGAAAAATTACGTTTTATTACAAATCACGCATTTGTTGCGTTGTGTACCGTAACCGATTATGTTGTTTTTGAAAACAAATTAAAAATTGTTAACAGTTGTATACACATAAAATGAAGTTACCGTCGACGATAAAAAAAAAAAAAAAAACACATTAATCATATACATATACCAAAAAAAAATTTAATTTCCGAAATAAAACTATGTAATAACACGCAGTACAACCTTTAACAATTATGTAGGATTGTTTCTATTTCGTCATGGATAAGTCATAATCATAGCGATATTACATTAAGAATTGTTTCGGAGAAAACTTTATTAATAATAACTACCAAGTTTCAGAGACCCTGAGCTTCTATACGATATAATAAACACTTTAAAATTACATAATACACATACACACGTAACGTTTTATTTTTATATATATTTTTTTTTTTTTTTTATTATTATTATTTTTATATTATAAAACTGATTTACTTACACAATAATTAAATATATAATATATACGTTTAAGAAAATAGTATCAATATCGGATAGGATTAATGATAACGTTAAAAATGACTAGATTAGTTATGCATTATACACAAATTAAACACCAACGTATACTTAACCGACACTAGTCTATTGTACACCACATTACATATAATTTATATTGTATAAATATATACTGTAATTGTAGCGTTATATTGGTTAGTAATATTATTAATAAATGGTACACGGGTAGGTGGTCAGAAATTCATGTGGCCAAAAATATGTGGTTGCGTACGATTATTATACGGCCCCTTGTTATACTTTAAAATAAACGCGTTTCTGACCTTTTCGTGTAATATACATTATACAAGTTTATAATAAATAAACGGTTGTTTAGATAGTTAGTTTCACAAAATGTTCTTACACAATAATTAAATATATAGTAATATTATATATATATAAATATATAAATATAATAATAGAATACACCAGAATGAAAGAAAAGAAAAATAAACAAATAGTAGTAAATCCGATCAAGTAAAAATAAATAATCAACTCATTTTTGCCAAGCTATAATATCATTCTTATTCTATACCTAATACAATAATGTTATTACATACGTAAACGAATCGCGTACATGTGATATATCCGTTTTAGCACCATTAATACGACATATAAAAATCATCATATTTAATAATACACACTTATAAAGTAGTCCTGTGTTTAAATATAATATACAAATATTCAAATGTACAGTAATATGACGTTTCGAGAATATATATATATATATATATATATATATATATATATATTACACATATTGTTTAGAGCAAAGTGGTAGAAAAGAACGCACCGTGGTGTTTAAAGTTTGGAAATTATATACATACGAGAAAATGTCTCAAAACTAAGATATGAACAAATGTCTTAACTGATATTGTGGAATGCGATTTGATAAAATATTGTAATAATCTCGCATTATCCTTGATTTTAATACGAATTATTATACATCTACATGTATTGATATAGTTTTCAATCGCTGATATATTTTTAAGTAGATCGTATTTTTTTTGTTTTTATGTAACGGGTACAATTTTTATTAGAGACGGATTAATGAACTTCGTGAGGTGACTTTTATATACAATAATAACCATTGTAAACAATAAAAATGATTAAATGTTATAAGCATTTTTTGTTTTATACATTTAAGTGGTTTTATTCAGAAACATTTAAGTAGAACGACGAGCTTGTTCATATGGTTATATAGGTTAACTAAATATAGTTACACGTAGACAAACAAAAATGATTAAGCTCTTATCTCTAAAATTGACTGTTTAAATATAAAAATAGAAAAAAATGTTTATTTAATGAGAATTATTATATTAAAGATCCATAGAGTCTAAGATAGAGTATGTGTAAAAAACTAAGTATATGAACATGTTAAATGAGAGAAAGAAAGAAAACTACAAAATAAAAGAATAACTCACACATATGTAAGTGTTAAATGAATTTAAAAGTGATTATTTTTATTGCATCAAGAAATAATTGGAAATATCAAAGAAAAACCTATTGCGTCAACTTGCTTTTAATTTAATTTTTTATACAAATGATAACGTGAAAATGGTTTTCGTTTTATTTTTTTCTAAATAAACTACAATTTAAATAAAGTTTTATTTTGTATTTTTGATAAATTTAATGGTCATCGACATCAAATTTATATTTATAAAATTAATTCACTTTGAAATAGTTTTTGCTATTAATTCACCAAAAAATTAAAAACATTAAACTCTAAAAAAAAGTTTTCATCTTACATTTAGTTAAATATTATACTAAGTAAAGTTATAAAATAATGTATTATAAATAAAAATAAATAACTTAATAACCAAATGTACGCCAAGGATTAAAACAATTTAACAGTTATATTTTATAATTTTTTTAATTTTGCATTTATCTCAAAGTAATAAATATAAAATTTTTACTGGGTATAAAATTGTTCGTTCACCTCACAAAGTGCAAGAATTTAGAATTTTCGTGTAACATTTTAAGATATACCTAAATATTGATGAATGGTACCGAAATCGATCTAGATGTAGAAGTACTTATATTATTTCTGTAATATAATAATGTTTCGTGAAAAAAAAAAAATAAAATATCAATGCAACTGTAAAGATCAACTTATTGTTTAGTCTTTTTTTCTTTTGAAAAATAAATTGACAATTTTACAATTTCCACAGGAATAATAATTTTGAACAAAATTCCGTTTTACTTTAATTCACGGGGAAAAATGTCCAATTCTTTAATCACGAGTTCGAAGATAACTAACTAAACTATATCATGTTAACATATAAAATAATGCTGATCCAAGGATCGAATTAATATCATAAATAATAACACGAGTACATAGAAGTATCCGCTTCGGTGAATCATAAACGTACGTTGATTTGAATTTCTACATAATAATAATAATAATAATATACATACAACATGGTAATTAATTCTTACGGGATAGGTACCTAAATATATTGTTATTGTTATACGGGAAACAATGTACTACAATATTGTTACGTCATCGACGGATGCGCGAACGGTCAATCGACTCTACTTGTCGAGTGAGAAATGGGTATAGTCTACCGTTAGATATGTTTAAACCGTACACGTTAATTATAATACTTCACGGCGATCGCAAACTATATAACATATAACACACACACACACACACACACACACACACACACACACACACACACACACACACACACACACACACACACACTCACACACTCAATAACACATGAGTATATTGCACATAGCGTTTTAGTGGAATATGTATTATAGTTTAGTAATAAGTTTGACGATCGACGTATTTTAATCTCACTATATTGCCTAACCAATATGCCTGCAAGAAGCGATATTCGGAACGATAATGTTTGAAAATTAAACGTAAAACTAAAATATATATTATTATTCAGACAACAAAAAAAAAAAAAAATGGCAAAAAAATTATTTACGTCGTCGTAGGGACATACGATTCATAACAAAATACTATGTACACATTACAATACAATATATAATATAAATATATACGCGTAGAAAAAAAAAAAAATATACATTTATAAAAACGGGACGATATACGAGAGCGGAATATTCAAGTACACAGGTAGTATAAAATATGTATGGCACAGTGGAGTTTTAAGCAAACACGAATCCATAGGCTTATGTTTTAAGGGTCGCATTCAGGTTTATAACCCAAATTTTTTCGCTGTAAAAATAATTGTATTTCCGGAAGTTCGGACGACTTTTATCGTCTCGCTGCCAACACTCGCACATGAGATCGTAAATTTCTTTCGGACAATTGATGGGTTGAGGCAACAGGATCTGAAACGGATTAAATACGTGAACAATATTTATAGTAATAACAATACGTAGTGTGTATTGCGCACAACAGAAGCGTTATTAATAATAACATTGTAATGCGCACGATATCGTTTTAAACGTACACGGGTAAATCTTTTTTCATTATTATTATTATTATTATTATCATTTTTTTTTTTTTTTTGAACAATTTATAAGCGTTTGAAATTTGAATGAAGAAGAAAGGATCAAAAGGACTGAAATGATCCGAAAGCTTTAGTTATGCAACTGTTTAGTATTTATTCCGAACAAACATCTATTGTATTACGGCTTAATCGATCTTCGCCTAGTATTTTTTCATAGTCGACCAAACACACTTCTTCATTATTAACACTAATAATTTCAGAGTAAAATCGTTTTGATGTTGAAGCGTATTTATTAAAGTTGTAGTCTAACGTACAAGTCGGACAGAACATTTTTCTTCTGTCCGTTTTTTGTTCAAAATTAAATTTAAAATTAATTTGAAATAATCAGGCTGGCACGCGGGTAGGTGTGCACGTAGACCATTGGAGTGTGTGATTAATTAAGTTATAATTGAAGGTTACGTTTTTATGTACGTTTGGCAAACTGTGAGATAATCTAACTTGACGCAAATAAATACTGCGACGAGAGACGTGTACGTCGACGACAGCGGTTTGCTAATAGAATAATATAACATAATATGATTAATACACACGCGCATAAGATACGTTTTTAACCTCGCAAAAAGAGATAAAAAAAAAAAAAAACGAGACACTCGATCCTATCAAACGGAAACAGGGAAACGCAAGACACTCCGGCCTATTATTTTTTAAACATTCGTGTTTTACGAAAGTAATAAATGCGAAAAGATTTTATTGCGATTTCAACACGGGACGCTTTTGTTTGTTTGTGTGTGCACGAGTTTAAAACTTGATATTGCCCATAACATAGAAGAATTTCGATCGATTGAGAGCAGAAATCAAGTATCGTTC
>JASXSY010002309.1:0-62574 GCA_034509805.1 Sipha maydis | reverse complement strand
ACATAAAATAATTATTGTGTAAAATGTCATACTATATTTAAAGAATAATTTCGTACATGATATTATTTAAAAGTATAATAATTCATATATAAATGAAAATAAGAACGAAAAATATCTAAATATTATAAGTCTTCATTAAAAACGTCAGTCATCGCATTCTTTGAAATTAGATGAATATTTAATAAATGTGCATTCAAAAGCTAAAAGTAAGTACCGGACCTTCTAAGTTGAACACAAATAAAATAATTTTTAATGGTAGATTCAAAAATATTAAAAAAAAAATATACGAAAATCGGACATTAAGCAGATGAATAAAAAAAAAGGTTTGAAATCCAAACAAATATTTAATCAATTTTTAAATATGGAATAGTTAATGCTTAACAGTAATTTTCAAGATTAATGGTGGTGAGAAAATAGAATACCTGATTCTCTATTTAGTACGCTCCTGATGTATGAAGTGGACGCAATTTTCAGTGGATCAAAAAAGCGAACAGATATGATTAAGACAGGGAAAATGCGTTAATGCTTCACAAATACTTCACTTACATATTTATTGTTAAATACGTGAGATACTTAGTATTTTACTTTGATTACTACTCCGTTTTTTGTAACTATTAGAAAGTTATATGTTAATTAATGCGTCTTCGAGGATATTCATAATTTGCATAGTAAAATAATTTAGGGTATTTATTTTAATTTAAAATAATTTTCGAGGAAAGTAATTTTCAATAATTAAAATAAATTAATCCCTATAATAATTAATTATTACTATATAATAGGTAAAATAAGAAATATTTAAGAATATTAAGAGTAATTAAAATATTGATATATAATCAAGTGCTTAAATTCTAACTTAATTTCAGTTGAAAAAATGCGTAGAAAATTTGTAAGTACATTAAATTTAAAATGTTCTCGAATACAATTTCTGTTTCACGTTTCATTTTAGTTTCAAATATTATGATTTGTAAAATATTCAAAGTATTAACATGTTTTCATAAATAAGCAATCAAATAACAAACGTGAAAATCTATATATTTCGATTTAAAAAATGCAATCCATATATTGAGTTGTAAACATTGCTAATAAAATACTTTTTATTTGCCTTATGAGTGAAAATGAGTGGATGTAAAAATGTGAGAGTTAATACTGAAGTATCAAATAAAATAAAAACAATATTTTTATAATAATATTAATAAAAATTGAAATGTGTAATGGATTGAAAATAAACTTCAGGAAATGTCATTGAATATAAATGACTTCAAAGCTGTACATTTAACATTATTGCTAACTAATTTCAATTTTCATGTGGAATATTTTTATTTATGATATATGAATTATTTGATCTATATACCAACTTACAAAAATATTCCAGTGCAGAAGTTACACATACCAAAGTGTTATATGTTGCATATGACCTACATTGTAAAATTAGGAATTTTTATAATAAAATGTTTAGTCTATTGACTAAATTTAATAATTGGGGTATAATCTAGAAGTATTTTAATAACAATAATAAATTAAAAAATCAGCATTGCATACATTTTAAATTATGAAAAGGAAATAGAAATATGTTGGTTGTAAAATGACGTGTGATTATTTTTTTATAAATATTAACCAATACATTTATAGCTTTTTTTCACAATTTAAAATAAGTATATATATATATAGTATATGTACATCGTATGTTCATCTTTTAGGCATGGAATGCACTAAATATTAATATTTTTCTCAAATAATCCACTGAAAAGTTAACACAAATGCTACTCTGAAGTAGTAAATTTTCGAATTAATTTTATATTTACTTCGAAAATTAGCGAAAAATAGTCAGACTATTAGCTGAAAATAAGGTTGATGTATATAAAATGAATGATTTTTAAGATTTTTTTTATTAAAAACACTTAATATTTTGGTCAATCTAAGTTCTTTTAAAACGATTATTTTTAAATCATTTTATTGTAATACATTTTTTTAAACAGTAAATAATACATATTTTTAAATAAAACTTATAAATATTGACACGGCCCCAGTGCCTAGTCCTCTCTCTCAACCGTACACACTGCCACTCTGGCCTAAAAGGGGAGAATATCGAGAATAATGTTAGATTCGCGGTGGCTCAGTGTTACGCGCCCGGCATTCCGGCGCGTGGAGTCGCGGGCTCAAAACCCCTACCGTGCTAATTTTTTCATTACTTCCTCGATATCTCTCCCTGGACCGGCCACAACAACTGTGGCCGCGTCAAATGGCTCCACGCAGAGGAATCGAAAAACGAACCCCGTCAGTAAAAATGGGTCAGATGGCGACCGGGGTAACCCACCAACATCGGTGGTGCCCGCATGTACGGTTTGGCGGGGGAGTATGACACAGCCCCAGTGCCTAGTCCTCTCTCTCAACCGTACACACTGCCACTCTGGCCTAAAAAGGGGAGAATATCGAGAATAATGTTAGATTCGCGGTGGCTCAGTGTTACGCGCCCGGCATTCCGGCGCGTGGAGTCGCGGGCTCAAAACCCGTACCGTGCTAATTTTTTCATTACTTTCTCGATATCTCTCCCTGGACCGGCCACAACAACTGTGGCCGCGTCAATATCATAATTTGGACTGATTGAATTTAACCCAACAATCAATAAATTGGACCTGGGAAACAATATTGTAAAAAAAGAAAAATACTGATATATTTTTCTCTCATGATTTCGTTATTCAAATAATGAACTAATATTTGACTCACTATTGGTACACTTTTGCAAATACGTGAATTGGATCTCTTATTTCAAGTTATTTAGTTTTACTTAATGTAGGTAATCGAAGGACAACCCATTCCCCTGTTGGTGTCGGTTCAAACAGAAATAAAAAAAAGGTCATCGAAGGAATATCGATATTATGAAAAACTATATCGCATTTGCATCTATGATTAGCTTATCATATACACTAATGTATTAATTGACATGCACTATATACTGTACTTATTATATGAAAAATATACTTACTTTATAGTTGATACAACAATGTTCTTTAATATTAATTTGTTAATACTCAAGAGATATGAAGTCATTTAGACGTAGATACACACACATAGATAGATATATTTTTTTTTAAATATAAAATATACAGTAAAATTTAGTCCTGAGAAGGTATTGTTTTGTTATAAAATACATCTTTTTTAGTTGGAAATGTGAGCTTTAATTACGTATTTAATTAATCAAGCAAAAATTATGGTTCTTATTTATCAACAGTAAAATATAAAATAGATTGCCCGTACATTTTTTCATCGCGTAGGAAAATACTAGTGGTATTAGTTATTCAAATTGTAACATCAAACTAAAATGTGTACACATTTTAATGTATAAATCGGTCATATTACTGATTCGTTTTAAATTAATAGTATAATTAAATTAATTGATTATATAATAATAATATTATATCTATAAAATAATATTATTATCATATATATACATAATATTATACATATCACATATGTATTATGTTTAAGTATATACTATTGTATAAAATAATAAAATGAAACATAACAATGAATTCCTGTCGTATAACAACAACAAAATAGGCAGTGAAGCGCATTGTGCACAATATCGACAAACCGACCAAATCACTATATACTATATGTTCTTTCATAAAATATAGCGTACGGTGAATTAACGAACCGCAATTAGAAGTACATACATTAAACATTTCATTTTTTTCCCGAACAGCTACGAATTTAATAATAAATATAATATGTATTGTAAAGTACATAATACCACTACTATATAACTACTAACAATTTATTATATTAAAATTATTTAATAATATTTTCAACCAAAGTTTAGATGTATTAAACAATAACCATCGATAAAATAATTTTATTTAGTAGGTATTACAGATTTTTTTTCCAACATAATTATATAATTTTAAACATTGTTATTTATAATATAAGCGAAAATTGGCATTATCTAATTTACTCTGTATACTATTGTTTAGTATTAATTATTAATACTAGACAGACTAAGTTAAATTAATTTAATGGTAACTGTTATTGTAACAATAATAATTTTGTAATTTTAAAATACATTTAGAACGTTTGTAATAATAATAATAATTATAATAATAATAATAATAATAATAATAATAATAATAATAATAATAATAATTGATGTACTAGCTCAAAGTTACGTTTTTTTTAATTCAAGTCACATACAAACTTTTTGTCGTTTAATTTCCGTAGCTTGAGTCAAATATACTAAATGCCATATGAACGAGTTCGAATTAAAATCATCCACATGTTTTTCCTTTTAATATCAGTAGTTTGATAATAATGCAAGTATTACATCAATGCGATATTACAGTATATACATCTTCATATCAATGCCGGTTTGGATATTCAAGGTCTTTTGTGCTTATCCGTTTATTTCTCTTTATTGTCGTATATATTCTAACTCACATTTAAACACTTTCTATACGGTTTTCTGTTAATCTACAAAAATCCATTCCCTGTTTTTGTAAGTTGGCAGTTGGCTTACAATTCTCTTTTGGTTGTCAAGCCGATAACGTTTTCGTGTTACGCAACATGTATGATGCGCATAAAAGTTGTACGTTTAAACCTTTGAGCTAATACTTATACAACAATAACAATCACAATTTTAATTTAAGAGGTGTACGATTTAAAATATATATATCAGTGTTATTGTTTTAAAACGTAAACAAAAGCTTTGGAAACATATTTTTGGAAGTGTCAAAGAATAAATCTGATTCATAATTAAATTTAACATCACACTACAAGGACTTAATAAAATATGTATATGGATAAGATGTAGCAAACGTTTGTGACAAATTATTTTATCAAATAATTAGAAAATTAAATATTAATAACTCTGAGTGAGATAATTTATTAACTAAAATAAAAAATACGATAAGACTTTTAGAATTCAACGGAATAAAAATTACTGAATATGACTAAGGGTATACACTTACAATATTATAGTATCTTTAAAACTGTAGCTGCAGTAATAGTGTTTTCATATACGAGAGAAATTAGTAAAGAGGCACAGTAATTAAAACAGCCAGTTGATGGAAAATTATAGTTAGAAGGTAGTTGAGATTCATACTTTTATAATGAAACTCATTTATGTAATATGAATACATAATCATTATTAGAAGAAATTCATCATTTAAAACACAAAGTAAAATTTCTGTCGGAGATGCAAGTCTAAAGAATTCGTCAAGATTCGAAGTCGAATTACCATTTACATATTTCATATAATATATTATAGCAACGATTGATATTAAAATGCAAATTCATCTCAAATTATTAATATATTTTTTATTGTATTATTGATATTTAATTTAACTGTACAAACATAATTGTATTATTATTAAGATATTAATACTCAGCGCTTATTTGGAAAAAATATTGAATTGATTTTATGATAATAATTTTTATTCGAATAACTTAAAAAGTGTTATGAACAAAAGTTTATGCTAGATTTGTAAATAAAATATCTATAGATAAACAACATTTATTAATTTATTAACAACATGATATATTGGCATACTTTCTTAAAACGTAATAATATTATACAAAATAGTTGAAGATTGTACTACCTACTCAGAAAACATTATTATTACAATTTTATATTGGCCATTTACCGATTAATATAATTATAACTATAACAATAAACGTGATAAATACAAGGTGAACGCAAACTACTTTGTTCAAGGTAAATACTAGAAAAAAAGGAAAATAATATTGCTTGAGCTACGGCTTTATCAGATTTTCATGCGTGGATCAGAATATTATTGTAAGTCTTAAACGCATAACTCAAGACGCCACATTTTTACAATCATGAAAATTGAACAAAGTCATAGGAGTATACTATAAGGTGGATGTGTGTTTTTTTGACTTGAGTACGTTTAGTCGATGTTCAGCTGAACTATACAAGTCGAACGTCAAACCACTATTATTGCTTTGGAAGACCATTGACGTATTGCAATACAAAATAACTTCTAATATTTGGTTTTCGTATTCAGTGTAAAAGACATGCTAGAAGTTCCGTTAAATAATGGTTTCGCAATATTATAGTTTACTTATGATTTATTTTGAAGATTGATAATCGATTATATTATATGACATTTAGGTATCAATACTATCTAAGTTGAACATTGTGGATTGAGCGGAATAATTAGTTTATTTTTAAACATTGTATTTAAAATATAGCATACAAATAATTAATTAATGAACAAAATTTAAAGAAAAACGATAAGATACTTAATAAATTATTACCTACATTAAGTTGTATGTAATTAAAAAATATACATCTGTTTCCCTTGCGAAATGATTACAAATAAATTTACATGAAATAATCTTTACAGCAGTATAAAGATTTACGTTTTGAAATAAATAAAGGGTTGTTATTAATTTATTATAATATTGGTAAATTCGCTAGTTTATTACAAAATTATGAAAAAAACTGTACGAACAGTAGTTAACACTAAATAACTCAATATTTTTGATGATCTTAATGTATGGATCTAAAAAAATAAATAAAAATGTATGTATGGGTAACAAAAACACCGATAATATAACATTAAGTGGTAATAAAAATATGTTTAACTCAAAGTATCAAATTATTTAAAACATATTGTGCAATCGTTAATGGCGATAAACAAATAAAAAATTTTGATTTGGAGGAATCGTGGATAAAGTTTTTTTTTATATATACGTCAGACGTTATTACCTATTTTGTGAAATTAAACATAAACTGCCGTAGAAACAAACGGTTCGCGTTTGGCTTTATTCAAATGTATAAGTACTCAGATGACAAATTTGTGACATTAGTCACTAATGTTAGATGTACTTGAAGAACTCAACGTATCTAGTACTTTATTTTTAACAAATACTTACGGCATTCATCTATTTTCAAAACAAGGCTACCTGTATAGATCGCAGCAATAACATTTATATTATAATATATTGAATTTAATAATAATAATAATAATTATAATCCTTAATAATAGTTATAATATTAATCATAATACTGATGATGATGGTATACGCATAACGACGTTTGATTCGTCTATAATCGTTGGAAAATATTGATTTTATCAATGAAAATACCGCATTTTGGGAATACTTTTAGAATGTCTAAATAAACATAAAAAAATAATAACCTCATGATCCTTTTAAGAAAATACGAACAGCAAGTGTTAGTATCGATAATAGGTCTATTTTGTTTTTTTTTCGCTAAGAAAATGTGAATGTGTGTGTGTGTGTGTTTGCACGAGGATGATACGAAAAAAATGGCAGCACTAAACACAATCATGGTAGGAGATAGGTAAACGCAATTTCTGACAAGGAGTTATTGTGTAGTGCAGGACAGGAGCGTAGGACAATGCAATAAAACGTGTAATTAACGCAACGTTCATGTGTATGCTCCATATGTACTATTCGTAATTAACCAATGAATTTTGCTTGGTTTCATGGTTTTTTTATTTCGGTTTTCTACCATTTCGCGATTCGCGTCCTCTCCACATTTTTACCGCTGACGTTATGCAAAACTGTACCGCAATGATATGCTCGTACAAAAGATAATAAAACAGTAGCCGATGTTATCGAATTATGCTAAACCATTATTTATTGCGATTGTCACTGAAGTATCATCGTTCGTGCATGTATATAAGCGGATACGTATACTTTGTGTGTGTGTGTGTGTGTGTGTGTGTGTAAGAGAGAGAAGTGTGTATGTCTTGGTTCGTATAAATATATTTGCATAATAATATATCGTAGCTGGAATTGTTATATATATATAAACGTATATTTTAATATTTAAATATTAACCTCTTCGTCGGCGCGACGTCGATGACGGTCGTCTCTACAGTTGACTCCAGCGCTTCGCCCGCGTTCGCCACCGTTGTTTTCGCCGTCGTCATCGTCGTCGTCGTTGTCCAATACTTCCTCGTCGTCCTCGTTGGCCAGCTCCTCGTCATTTTGCCGGTACCCAGGGTGCTCGGATATGCCGTAGTAGCTGCCGTTGTATATGATGCCCAGCTCCTGGAGCACGTCGCCGCGTATTGTCGCCTTGATGGTCCAATTGTAGCAATCGGTGGCCTCGTAATCGCGGTCCAGCCGCTCGACGTCCACGATTTTCGAGTTGAGCCGTTCCAGTATGATGCCGATGTCCTTGACGGTCAGATGTTTGTCCTGTTTGCCGGTCAGCTGGTCGATGAGCAGCAGAAACTTTTCGCTGGTCATCGAGTCGTCCTCGATCACGGTGGTCTCCGTCTCGGACTCGGAGCTGTCGTCGGAGCGTAGGTGCTGCTGCTGCTGCTGCTGCTGCTGTTGTTGCTGTTGTTGCTGTTGCTGGTGGTTGTGGTGGTGGTGCTGCTGCTTTCGCGGGCCACCCGGCGCCTGCTGCTGTTGGACGATCGATGCGGGCGGAGACGGGGGTAGAAGTGGTGGTGGGGGCAGTGGCGGCGATCCGTTGGCGTCCAGGAACCGGACGTGGCCCTTGGGCGACGAGCGACGCGTTCCGTCAGATAGCGAGGACGTGGGCTGAGCGACGGATAGCGGCTGAGGTTGCGAAGACGACGACGGCGGCGGTTGCGTGTGGTGGCATTCTTGTATGGGCGACGTGGCCACTGATTTGTGCACCGCGATCCGACGGCCCTCCTCGTGCAGCGCGCAGCAGTGGAAGTCGCATTCGAACCCGTTGTCCGCGGACGACGGCAGCGGCGGCGGCGGCAGTTGCGCGCCGGCCACGATCGACGGATCCCGTGCAGGGCTGCTGGCCCTCGGGGAACCGGTGGCCGTTGGCCCGATGCCATTGTTGGCCCCGTGATGGAGCGGAGGCAGCGGCGCGTAATTTGCGCACTCTGATGTGTGCACGTGTATGGCCGCCGCGTCCATGGAACCGCTGCCCTGTTTCGAGAGCCGGTGGCCTACTTGTTTTTGTTGTTGCTGCTGGAATTGACCTGTCAGACACACAGATAAAAACAACGTACGCGTTATTCTCTACATCAGTGATAAACAACTTTTTTTGTTCCATGATGAGGGGACTCCATTTTTACTTATAATTCTATAACTAGTTTGTACGTCACTTTTTAATTTGGTTTTCATTTATTGGGTGACCCCCTGTTAAAAATTTGCGATTCCTAGGTTAAGTTAGTGGTAAAATATTATTGAAAAAAAAAGGAAATTGGTTTAAGACTGAAACAATACAAGAGCGTATTCAGGGAAGGGTGAATGAGGAGGTTTTCCACCCTATGGTCTTCTTTTTTTAATTTTGATTGTTGTTTTTTTTATTTATTGTTTATTTCAAATTAGGAAAATACACAAATGTAAATACATGTATGAAATTCACTTCCTAAACCTATAAGAGGGTTCTAGGGACGCCACTGGAACAATAGACAAGAAAATCCTAATCCGTTTAATCGATTTTACACGGCTTAATATACACACTATCATTATTTGTAAATGACTGTGTTGCTTGTGTAGCAGGACTAATTATCATTTTATTTTATTAATATTTAAGTATGAAGTTTTTAAATTATGTCCGATGATAAAAAACAATTTGACTCCACTATGTTACTTCTCTGACCCAGCGTCCTTTTAAGATGAAAAAATATTTCCAAATATTTGAAATGCCCATAATGTGTATTTTTACATAGTGTTAGTGTATTATTAAATTGCATTCAGTGTTTATTTGTTATATTATAATAGAATTATATTATTTTTATTCTTCGAAGTTTATGATAGAACGATGTAAAAAGTGCTTAATATATTTTCGTACTAAAATCAGAAATTTATTCTTATCCATCTCTTCCCTTCCTCCAGGAATTGACTTCAGCTTACGCTACTGAATATTGCATTGTTACAACAATAAACTTGGACAATAAAAAAAAAAAATAAAAAAAAAAAAAATGGATACGAAGGACATATGTCTGTCAATTACTGTAAGTGGTCATCTTTTAGAGTATAGTGAACTAGAGACGTAAACTGTATAAACAGAGGTGAGATTTATTGTACATAAATGTCGAAATGCGGTTGACATTCTTTCTCGTGAGGGTTATATGTCTACGCGATGCCTGCGTCTACGATAAGCTCGAATAATCCATTTATTTGTTATCTACAACAATAATCTCGAATATGATGATGACAGTTATATAATAATGATGTATCGTACTACGTTTTTTACGAAAAAGCAAAGTACGAGTAGATTGTTGGTGAGCTAAAGTGCAAAGATTTGGAAATATTCGTTGTTTTTATTTTTATTTTTTGGAATTTATTATTATTAAATACAAATATTACAACTACAGATGAATACCCTTAGTAGGAGATATTTTTTAATCATTGTTATGAAAATATGGTGTACTTTACGAAAAGTATTTACGTACAATATAAGACGGTACAGTGAGGTTAGTAATTTATCACTAATATTGATTTATAAGTTGTTGACGTTTATAGTAAATTGTAAACGTGAAACTTCGGATATTATAATCTGTTGAAAATAGACATTTCCTTGACTTTAATTACTACAGTAGGTTTGATTAATAATAATAATGTGTTGATGGAAATTTCAAAATTAACTTTATATTTCATTACATACATTGGATAATATTCAATGTTCATAAAACGTAATTTAGAAATATGTTGCTGCAGCTCAGGGCGAATAATTACCGGTTTAAGGCGCGCCATCTCATTAATTCTTAAGTCCCGGTCGGGAAAATATGTAATACCGGTCTCGTAGAATAAGTCGCTTGCCTTGAAAACCGTTCGGTCTAACGAAAAATCAATAAATTTATACTTTGAAATGTTATAGATCTTTTATTATACGACCCTTACCCAACATCGGAATCAAAATGTCATCAGGCTAACTTTCGCAACCGCATCGGTTACGCGACAACCCCGATTGCAGGTGTGCGCGGGTACTGTACACGGAATAAGAGGAGTAATGTCAGACTAGGTACACGGGCTACTCGGCGCGGTTAGAAACCGATCGTCTCGGTTCTCGACTGTCAAAAAAACGGCACGGCCCTCGGCCCTGCACTGCGACGACGAGGGATTTCGATCGGAAAACGAGACCCTCGGTCGCGACGTGGCGCCGTATAAGCCACAGCTATTTCCGTACGCAACGCACGGCGCACAGTGGGCTTGAATTCAATTCTAAGCGGCCAAAAATAGGAGTTCTGAGTATCCAAGATAAAAGATAAAACTTATTAAATAACATTTATTATTAATTGTGGATAAGGATTAATTATGGTTATTTGTATTTGACAATGGTTTTTGTACTTAAACAATCATATAAACGATAAGATGGTGTTTCATTTTCCATCATTTATCTGTACATTGTGGTATTAAACAGTGCATAGTTGGATTGTATTTTATGAACATTAAGCCTATATATTTTACTTTAATTTCATTTACATATACGAAGACTTATATCAGGTATATTAAAAATTAGTTTTAGAAATATTAAGTCGTAAATATAAATTTTATTTTTATTTTAATAATAATATTTGCTTTTTTAGATTCTGAACGGAGTGAAGAATGTATTGATTTTACAATGATGTGTGTTTTTTTTTTTTTGTGTCTGTCGACACGATTTGGGGCAGTAAAAATGCTTCGATTGCCTTATGTAGCAACTTTTCTGAAAGGAAAGTGAATCTATTTGGTACTTTGGGGAGATCAAAAGTAAAAAATTTTCAATATTTTTTAAATGCGACGGGAAAAACCCTAAAAAATTTTGGGAAAAATGGGAGTTTTTACGCAAAACCAGTTTTCGACATAATCAAATTTTTTATTTTGCTATAACTCAAAAACTAATCGATGTAAATACTTGAAATTTTCACTAAATGTTAAGATTAGCGTTCTCTATACACCGTTAAATTTTCAAAAAATTTTGACTTTTATTGAGCTATTTATAGACAATTGAAATTTTCAATTTTTTAATTTTTTTTGGCCGGCCAGAAAATCTTGAAAATTTAATACAAGGTTTCTTATAAGTTGTTCCTTAACTGATAAAAAAAAAATCTAAAATCGTAAGTCACAATTTTTTTTTATAAGTGCTCAAAGTTCCAATTTATACGAAATATGTAAAAATCACGATAATTTGCAAGTTATTTTGTAGATAAAAATTAATAAAAATTTTTCTGTTCATACTTAAGGTTCAAAATTTTAACACTAGGTTATCTATAAGCTACTCTTCAAAAATCTTTAAAAAAATTTCTACCGGAATTAGAAAAAAAAATTTTATGACTGTTTGAAATTAAAATATTTACGAAATTGCATAAAATAGCGATTTATTCTCAAACGATTTTAAATATTTGTTATAATTCAAAAAGTATAAGTCGCAGATTTTTTAAATTTCTACCAGCTGTTAAGATTGGTATTTCCTTTATGTCATATTTTTTTCAAAATATAATATTGATTTTTAAGCCACTTATAGGCATTTAAAATATTCGATTTTTTTACATTTTATTTTTATAATCGGTGATAAAAAAAATTTGGGTCAAATACAAAATATACAAAATACTTGAAAATTTAATAGAAGATTCCACAGAAGTAGTTCTTAATGTCATTCAAAAATTATTTAAATCCATTGGCACACGTTTTCTATACATGGTTGAAATTTTAAAGTATTTTGACATATTTTGACTTATTTATAGACAACTTAAATTTTCGGTTTTTCTAAATTTTTTGTTTAAAAATAAAATATACTTATACAATATTTATAAATAACATTGTATTATATTCTAGACAAACCTATCATCTCCGTTCAGAATCGTTTTTCGTATACAATGATAACTATCATTGAATTCAAATTTAACAAATCCATTATAATGACCTATCCTATGAAGAGTCGCACTCCACCCCCAAGTGTACAGCAGAGCGATGCCCATCCGGTTCTTTTTTTATCTATAAAATGGGTTTATTATAATTTCAAAATAGTTTTAATAATTTAAAGAGATTAATAGATCTTTGATAAATATTTTATTTTATTATTTAACTTCTATTTTATGAAATCTTAGTGATTTTATCTGTCCCTAAGTGCCCTAACTGAGTTATGCAATTTTGTTTGTAGGAAAATTAATACTGAAAATACAATAAAAAATATTGAATTATTTGAATTTTTGATATTCAAAATATTGAATCGGTAAAATATGTTCAACTGATACAATCAATATTCTTTTCATACATACGTAATAAGATAGGTGGCCAATCGGGAAACGTATAAATTGAAAATATTTTGAAAAGAAAAATGACGGGTTATTGTACAATCTCAAATAAAAAATGGTGGAATTCAAAACGAGATTAGTCGAAATTTTTAAATAAAAACAATAACTGGCTGCAATTAGAATTTGACGTTCTTCATATGACTCATAATGATGAATTAACAATAGACCAACCATCAACAAGCCGAGGTAGACCTAAAAAATTATTTTCTGAAAAAAGTGATCGTTCTAGAAGAGATATAAAAGAATTAAGGGATTCGCACTCTTTTCAAGAGTTAATTTATGCCACAAAGTTTGTCTTGTATAGAGATGGAAAACATGCTGCTACTGCAAATTTGCTAACGCAAATTACACAGTATTCTCCAAATCGTCCAATAAATTAATATAATCGCTAAGCCGACCAAAAAAACATTTAAAAGAAAAGTTTTATCCGGACGATTTATATTTAATGAACTTGAAAAATCAAGAAACACAGTCATCATAAAATGATACAACTTCGAATTCTGATTCAAATTAACACTTATAATCGATATTAAATTACATAAAAATGTATACCTATGTTAAAATGTATGAGAACAAGAACTGTACACATATTTAATAATGAAATAATATAAACAAAAATGTAATAAATCATTAAAATTAAAATGTTATCTCATAAGTTATAATATAGTGAGAAAAATAAAATTTCAATGAATAAAATGTGAAAATCAATTTTTTTTAAAAAAAAAAAAAAAATCCTTCGTTCCAGTAATACACGCACCGCACTCACACGCACACGGTCCGAGATCGAGTTCGATTTCGGTTGCCGGGTCGGGCGGACGGGACCGCGGGTCGGTGTCCGGTGGGCCGTGGCTCGGATGTAAACGACGCGGCTGGATCCGCGACCTAATTATATTATTGCCATTGTGTTCGGGGCGCGCGTGCGCAAGCAGACACGTAATACGTGTATCGTTCGCCGGCCGTAGAGCCACCGCCGAGAGCGCGACCGAGATTCGCGTGCGGATACGCGCGCGTGCACGGCCGACCGGAAGCCCTTTGATGACATTTTCGGCACTGCCGACCGTCAACGACGTCTCCGTGAACGTTGCCGTTGGTTTGAGAACGCTCGGTAGCGCCGGCACGTGGACGACGTGTAATCGGGTGTAATTATTCGCTAGCGATCGACCCCGTTTCAACAGTGGACAACCGCAGGAAAGCCAACAGTGGTCCAAGACCCGTTTTTTTATCGAACGAAATTCGTACGGTTACAGCGACGTCTGGCGGCTGCGTCCGCGTAGGGCTTAGCACCGTCAACGACAGGACGGCGTGTCCGTGTGTTCTGAGATCAGCGGCGCTATGTTACGTCGAATCGTGTTACGACCGACCGCTGTTGCTTCTACTTCCGACGATCAATTGTTACCAAACGGCGTGGGAAGCGCGGTGCACCGAACGGGTTGAATTCGCGCGGCCTTAAACGTCTGGTTAGGAGATAATTATAATCATTATTTCCCCTCCCCCCCCTCTCCCCCTATCTACCACTTCGTCGGACCTAGTATAACGTCCGTACGCACGCACGGATCACCATCATCGGGTTTCGAGGCATAAACGGTCTTTTTAAACAAAAATTTAATTAAAAACCGTTTTCAAGTCGTTTTAACTTCACACGTCACGTTACAAACGTGTTTGAAGTACACAGTAGATGGGCGCGTGGCGGCGTTTTTTCCACGAAAAATAATATACGATTTCTATTACGGGAATTATTGCACCGTTGCAAAGGGTGATCTCGGAAAAACCATCAGTATAAAACATCGTATCGAAACGACTGCCGATCGATGAGAATGGAAGTTGTAGAAAGTTTTATCCCGAACAGAATACTTAGTTGTTTTTCGCAAAACTCACATAATAATTCTTTTGCTCGTGATTACTACGTGCGGAATTCCAAAAGAAATGACTGTATATTGCGCACGGGTTACGGTCTCCTCGCCCCAAAAACTGCAGAATTCGTATACAACAATAACAATATACAACAATAACTCATAGGTACTCTTTTTATTTTGGAAATAAATTGCTTACCGACTCGATGATTTATTTAATTTCGAACGTTTGTCGTTTGACATTTATGGTAAGAGACGCACTGGGATACTACATCGGTAAATAGACTGTGATTGTTAACACATTGTAGAAACTTGGTTATTAAGATAATCGCAGGCAGACCTGTATTATAATATATACAATCGTTTTCGATCGTAATGCAGATGCAAATTGTAACGTTTGTTGGAGGATATCATTATGTCGAACTCCTTACGTATAATTATCGTGACTAGTGTCTGAATGATCATCGCAGTTTTCTTGTGATTTTTTTTTTTGTGAAATTATTAATTGTCTTAATTATGATCAACTTGGTATTTTAATGAAATCGATCAGTTTCGTTAGCTTCGAAACCTGACTTTAAAAATGACAAAATTAAATAGTATTACCAAAGAGTTTAAATAATGTATTTCAAATGTATAGTAGGTAATATATTAAAAGTTTCAACTTCTCCATAAATGCAAGTAAAACTGTAAATTCTCGAATATTTCAATGCGTTTTAAATTCATTAAAAAATTTTAGATTATTTAATATAATATATATTTTATAAGCTCTCGATTTTTCAAACTGAATGTTTTTGTTTTATTAGTCAATAGATTACGACATTTTTTGTATTGAATGTTTCATACTTTACTGATTATACAGTGTCTATAATAAAATGTAGATGTCAATTTTGTACTTATATTAATACTATATAAAAGTATCACTCTTATAAAATTATTATTTATTAAAAACATGTTTAATTAAAGTAATAAATCCCCATATTATTGTAATGAATAACCATTGTAAATAGAAGTTCGTTTTATGTAACAGCAAATTTACTGTTTTTTAAACTTAACTTAGATATTATCGGTTGGGAACAAAACTCTCCTGATACCTTTTTGATTTATTGATCATCACTTTAAACTTAAAGTTCATAGTTTAAAACGTTGGACTATTAGTCGTAAACGAAATTAGTGTTTCGTAAACTGAAATTTTGTTATAAATTGTTTGAATTCTTCAAAATTTCAATCGGTATTCTTTAATACGTTGTTTAAGCAAAAATACAAAAATTAACATTCATCAACACTATTCGATTTTACTACTTTTGACATGTGTTTTATGACTGTGATCATTCTGTTAATTCGTGTAACACCGAAAATGTTAGCAAAACGTTATAAGCGTGTTATGTATTGTCAGCGTGTGTACGCGGCCGGCCGGTGAGGACAGTGAGAATGGGAGATTGTAAATTCCGCCCGAAATGAACAGGTAAAAACAAGGTCTATGGTAAATTCCGCCCGGAAAAATATCCAAGTAAAAAAGGTACATGTAAATTCCGCCCGAAAAAATATACAGGTACAAAAATAGTTCCGCCCGGAAAAATAAATATTTTTAAACTAAGTGTTTCGTGACTGTACGACGCGACCGTACTTTTCGCGACGCTACGCGTGTTATAACTTATAGTATTGGGAAGTCACAAAATGTTCGAACACGGAACAATCGTATCTCAAACGATAATCGTCAATCATGTCATATCTTATCAGCTTTGACTGCAATATTGTGGATGTAATAATTATTGGAAATTTCAGATAGATATATTATAAATTGTGTTCAGTACACGTCCTGCTAGAGTCTTATACGCTTATACCTAGTAATACCTACGCTATAATGGCTTAATTTATCGAATCAGAACGTGGAAATATACTTTTAGTATTAGACAATTTTAAATTTTCTAAAGTAAATAGACCTTTGGCTTCTGGATTAACATTCTGGATGTCAGTAATAATATGATTAATAAGACACATTCAGAAATTTGTTTATTAACAGTAAGTAATAAATGTATTCTTTATAAACCTATTATATCTATACGGTTTTGATTGAAAAATTAAAAAAAAAGTAACTTTAAACTTTTAAACATCATTAAGTAATAAGAACTTTTTACTTATACATTTTTTCGGGCGGAATTTACATGTATGTTTCTTTACCTGTATTTTTTTCGGGTGGAATTTACATGTACCTTATTTTACCTGTAGTTCATTTTGGGCGGAATTTACCATTTTCGGGCGGAATTTACATGCGCCCGTGAGAATAATTATAAATAATTTATAATACAATTATTGTCGATTGTGGAACCAAGATAAGTGTATCAAGCTCGCACCCAGGATGTAAAAAGGTCATTTTTCGCTTCTATTCGACGAATACACCGAAGAGCTCTTATTTTCGAAATTTACCGAGGTGAACCACGTGAATTTATGATCAACGACGCCACGGGGTTATACAATGTTTAGAGATTCGCCGTACCGATCGCTATGTAGTCAAACCCGAATGCGTTCTCGATTTGGCGATGAGTGATGCGAATGCGATTAACGGAAAGAATGTACTGCACTTTCAAGGATAGAGGCAACTAATATAAGTTGTCCACAGCTCAATCCTCGTCTCTCTGTACCAAGTACCACATTCAACGATAACTGCGCGATAATTAACGTCAATTTACGTCAACATTCCTATGTTGACTGTTTTCAGTAACAATACATATACATGTAGTATGGATACTCCTTAGTTTTTTTTTTTTTACATTTTTGTCTATTGTAATGTATCTTAAGATTATTATAATGAATATTTTATTTATATATAAAAGTATTTTTAAAGATAAAAATATTTTAAGCTTAAGAGTTATATGATAAATAACGTATAATCCTGAACATTGCAAATACAATTTAAGAAAAATAAATCTCATTATAGTTTCAATTAAAACTCATTGAGTGGTATATTGTGCTTATAGAACCGTAGTTTTCAACCTTTTTTGAATCGTGACCCCATTTTTTTTTTTTTTTTTTAATGCAACCTTTAAAAATAATAAATACAAAATGTAATAGGATATGAATTATTTTATAATTCGTTTACTTAAATAAAAAAAATATAATAAAAAAATAAAATACAAGTATAAATAATTTTTTAATAAGTATACCTAAATAAACAAAATACGTATACAAATAATTTTTTAATACGTATACATAAATAAATAAATAAATAAATAATATGAAATGTATTTTAGAAATTTTGTTTTTAAAAAAAAACTTAGGCTTGCATTTTTTAAATTATTGTTTCTATATTAGATTTTAAATAAAAAACTGTTACTCTTAAGTCTAGTTTTATAACAAACTTATTAGAAAATATTATATTTATGACTGCAATTTTTGAAAGACACGTATACGGTTCGAGTGTATATATATAAACAGATATTAAATACCAATCCAATTAAAATCTATGGTCACTGATGGCTTATAATTAATAATTTTTCGTTAGGTAAAATTACGCTACACGTTATCTTATACAGTTTGTTATTATAGGTCAGGACCAGTGTTGGGAATAGATAACTAATAATTTATCTAGATAAAGATAAAGATGACTATACTAATTCTTATCTAGATACAGATAAAGATAGTTATTCTAAATTTCATCTAGATAAAGATAAAAATAAGTACATTTTTATCTAGATAAATATGAGATAATTTCATGTTTGATCTTGAAAATATTCAGGATACTACAGCCTACAGATATTAGGTAAAAAATTCATAATTAAAAACATTTTAAAATAAATATCATTTTTTAAACTCTTTTCAAACATTAATAAACATAAAATATAAAATATTTTTTTTTAAATAAACTTCATAAGATGACAAATCATTCTCTAACTTAATAATAAAAAAATCTTAGATTTGAAAAATATAATAACTACATTTCTATCTTTTTTTAACAAATTTCAAACATTTTGAAAATAAACGTATAATATAAAGAGTTTTTTTTTTTAAATAAACTTCATAAGAAGATTGTCATCTTGTCAGTTATTATATGTGTAATAGGTACAGAAAAATGTAAAAATTAAAATATAAAAACATTTTAAATTTTCAAATTTTATTTTTATTCCATTTAAATAAATCATCTAGATTGGTACTCATAGATAACAAGATTTTTATCTAGATGAAGATAAAGATAATTGAGTTTAAACTTATCTAGATAAGATAAAATATAAATAATTTTTTATCTAGATAACTTATCTAGATATTTCCCAACACTGGTCAGGACCATGTGAAAGGGAGGAGGTTGGGGTTTAATTTTGATTATTTTAAAAAATGTTAATCTATTATGACTAAATTAAATTTATATTTAATTTTAGTGTTCAATACTGTACAATGTATATCAATTATATGGCTTTAAATAATATGAGTTTAAAAATAACTTTTGATTAAGTAGAAAAAATAATACTGTATAAAAGAAATACAAATTAAGATTACAGATTTTTTTAATACAACGTTGTAAATTTAATTTTAAAATCATTGATACATGATTTATATACTACAAAAAATAATGTTTTATATGTATATATATGTAAAAGTTATTTCAAATTTTTTCTTAAAATTTTGGTTATAATGACTATCGGTTATTATGAACAAATTTAACTGGTCTCTTTAATGTCATTATAAATGGTTTTTGCAATATATGATTCAATGATTAAGTTGTTATTAATTTTATTATTAAACTCTTATTTTTTTTTTAACTGAAATTTATTAACTTTTGAAAAGGTTTAAAGTGTTAGACATAATTAATTCAATCATTAACTATAAAATATATAAGCTTAAAAAAATAATAGACTATTTGTTTTTATTTTGTAAACTTTCTCGAATTAAATTATTATTATATAAAAGAAAATCAGTATTTAAAATAAATCACAATAACGTTATTTAATTTAAAATATTTATGATGTGTAATCGGTTGATAAATTATTCATTCTCGTGAAATTAGCTATGATTTTTCAGTAAAATTGTCATGAAATTCATATGAAAAACATACAGTCTACCAATTAAAATAAAATTTTTATTAATATTAATTATACTCAATAACAATT
This sequence comes from Sipha maydis, assembly GCA_034509805.1. NCBI lineage: Eukaryota > Metazoa > Arthropoda > Insecta > Hemiptera > Aphididae > Sipha > Sipha maydis. Next base: position 42,405 of record JASXSY010002309.1, on the reverse strand, counting down.
TATTTTTAAATAAAAATTCCTGTATCTAAAATAATGATTTCTTTAAATTACACACACACATATATATACTCGTATTTTATATATATATATATATATATATATATATATATATATATATATATATATATATATATATAATTAGTTTCAATCATTTTTTAATTTCTTATATATAGAGTACTTGTAATTTATTATAATTTATACTCAAGTTGAAGTAAGTACCTATAACTTTTATTTATTTATTTAAATTTCAGTTAATTTTTTATATTAATTCTTAAATTAAAAATATCATATTAAATTAATACATATCAAAGTACCAAAAAAGGACAAAAGAAATAACTGTAATAATGAATTCATGTAAATAATCATATAATCTTAATAACTTTAAAAATATAGTTTCCTTTAAAAGCACACATTTTTGTAACGTTGCATATAAATGTGAAATCATAAAAATTAGATTAATGTGATCGAGTAAAATACGATAAAAAAGAAAAAAATTCAGTTATATTTCAATGGTACGAGTATACATTAGCTTGTTGTTTAGAATACAAATTAATTAATAATTTAACAAAACGTTGTAATCTTAAATGTTTTAAGAAAATATAAATACTTTGAGTATTTCATGATCAAAGTATAATTTTTTTAATCGGAGAAAATATTCCTACATTTATTTAATGATAAAAAGTAATAAAAAAAAAAATAAATAAATAAATAGGTAGGTATTTTAAATTATTAGATTTCTTATTATCTTTAAAAAGTTGTCTTGAGATATTTTAATTAAAGAGTGTTGGAGTTTTATATTCATATTATAACCAATCAAAATCATAAATGTCATTAAAAATAATAATAAGAATAATTTAAACGACTTAATTTTTTTGAACGACTTTTTCACTGATACCATTCGTTTACATTATTATGAAGTTTTGTAAAGTCTAAAAATAATTGAAAAATATTTACCCAGGCGGTCAGTCTGTGATGATATAGCGTCATGGTGAATGACAGTAATTTGAGGCGTGGAACCGTGTCGGTAAATAGTCGGTACGGATTGATGATGCTGATACGATTGTTCAAAATCTCTTTTAAGTTGGCCGTTATTCTCCATCAGTAAGCCACCGACACCGAAACCGTTTGTTTGGTACGTTGTTTTTTTGGACGGTGATGCATCCATTCCGCCACTACTAGAGGCGCGATAATTTTGATTTCGCTGGTCCCAATGCAACACGACCGTAACCCGGCCTTTATTGTCCATTATTTTCCACGATGGGGTCTCATTTTGTAATTCTAGTGCATGGATTGTTTCACAAACAATCTTTGGTATTGCGGCAATCGCTGTAACATTTTATTCATTCATTTTTATTTATTTATTTTTGTACTTTTGTTGGGATTATTTTTTTTTATTAATCGACGGGGTGATGGATTTCAAAAGGTCACAGATGTATCGCATTTATATATACTGTTAAAAATATACAAGAATGAAAAAATCAGAGTTAATGTACAAATACAAAGCAACACATCTATAATATATACGTTTGAAATAATAATGTATTTTGCCGATTCACATTGAGATATTTTATGAAATAGCTAATATATACATTTTTAACTGAACCGTGCTCATACGAAAAAGTTTACCTCAAATAACATCAGGTAACCGTTTCAAAGTACCTTTGAAGAAGCTTATTTAATCATATGCAGCTGTAATATAGTAGTTACAAAGGGTTTCCAATTATATTTCAACATGAAATTTCTATATCTCTACATTGAAATCGATTAACGACAGAATCTAATTAAAAACTGCTTAAATTATAATGTAAATTATTTATTATATCGATTATTTTATTATAATGATAGAGAAATAATAATTTGAATTTATAATATAAAATTCATATTTTTTTATGTAGTAATGTATAGAATTTTACTCTTTGCATTAAATTTACAAATTGTAAATTCAATTTAATATTAAATTAAATTATAATAATATTTAATGAAATACTTAAGGGATTGGTTTTTTTTCAAATATTAATAATGAATAGGAAAAAAAATATAACATCTAATTATCCACTATTAATTGTACTGACATAATATACAAGTATGTAAATTTGTATAATATTATATTAAATTGTTGTATTATATAGTTTATTAGATAAGTAGAAATATAAAAGTTTATTTAACTGATTTGTAAATAGTAAAATTTATCGGGTGTATTGGTTAATTCATTTTAGACTAACCATGTTATTCTAATTATAAATTATTTTATAAATATAATTTATCATTGATTTTTTTCTCAAATTTTCAGTATAGTGAGAAATCTTTTGGATTTATAATAACGAGTTTTTGGATTTTGAGGGAAGCAAGGAATGTATTAGTTTTGTAATAATGTTCTTTTTTTTTTTTTATTAACACTTTTTTGGGTTGTAAATCTGTACCAAAAGTTTCATATAGCAACCTTTCAGATCGGAAATTGGACACATACTTCAGAAAGGTCATTTTTCATTTTTTCGGTAGTTTTCCTAAGCGTAAGAAAAAAACTGGGAAATAATGTAAAATTGTAAACCGTAACCTTTTATGCTTCTATGACAAAAAGAGTAGCATTGTATTTTACAACTTGAAAATTGTATGCAAGGCTAATATACCATATGTCAAAAATTCATGAGATTTCATGGAAGTATTGTAATAAATACAAATTGATAATTTTCCTGTATATTAATGATAAATATTATTTACTTTTTTATTACTATACGTTTCAAGACTTATAGTATCAACATACTTTTTTATTATATAGCGCACTTGAGATATCATTAGATATTTAATGTTTCTGATCGTATTGATACGAATATTACATTGATATTTGCTCAAAGTAATTTTTCGAATGCATTATACTTTTGTTAGTTGTCGGCATGTTATTTAATAACGACCGACTCATCAATTTATATTTTAAAAGGCATTTGAAACTTTGTTGACTAATGGTTTTTGGATGAAAACTTAGCGGTTAATTAATATTTTATATTTTTAATATTTGTCTTATGAGCTATAACAGTTGCGGAACCAATATATCAGGGGTTATTTAAATTTATCCTCACACCACACTTACTAAATTTAATTTGTTTTTAAAGACTAAAATATGATACTAAATTAGCACAAAAAATTTATGTTGATAAAAACAACAGTGGACTGGGACTAATAAAAAAATCGAAAATTAGATCTTCAGTAGATGATATATCAACATATAGAAGGAGCCCTTTGGGGCTTGAGAAAAAATAGCTATAGGGCTTTCGGTAATATACTGAGGTACGCGTGAAATACCTTTGGAGTGCTGTGTTTGCATGTTTACGAAATGCTCAGTATAATATAATTTTTGAAAGTAATTTAAATTTTTTAATGATTGAATAGTTGAAGGATTTAAAAAAAACTGAATATAATTTTCATTATGCTAATATGTAATGAACAATAATGATAATACAGAATACAATTAGTACTAACCTGTTTTAATGGCGTCAACTCCAGCCGGATACCAATACTCATCATTCCTAAGTAACAACACAGTTGTGTTGTTTGGCAGTGTTTTGAAGTATTCGGGATCTTCGATTTGTGTACCGTCAGTTTCAAGTACCAATCTAACGGACTCATGCTGCGCGATATTTAGTTTCTCTTTGCCTGCAAAAAATAACAATTTTATTGAAAATATCGTTATAAAGCTTTTTTGAAATAAAAATAGTAGAAGAAATGAATTATAATATATTATTACTTTAACATGAATTGTATAATTTTCTTGATGTACTATAATAAAAATAAACTCAATCTTAAGAATAAATAAACGTTGAAAAGTAAAACATTTTACTGTTGATAATCAACTATCCTTTTCTTATTTTTATAAATCATTCATTTTCATTTTTTATAATATTAATATTATTTTAATTTAATGCTTAAAATCAGTGATTTATAACATTAAAATCAAGGTTGACAACGGTTTAGATATTCATGTTTTGTTAAATGTATCTTACAATTTAATTATTTAAAATAAATAAATATAAAATGAATTGAAAATGGCGTTTTTTTAAAGTAAAGAATATATACTTTTCAGAACAAAATAACTTGTTATTATCATAATGAGTAAACTACTTTAGACCCTAATAACATTTTAATTCATTTTAAATGATCAAAGGAAATATTTTCGCTCAAATAACCATTCAGATTAATTATATTATATAAAAATTATTTATATGACCGAGTAAAAAATAATTTTAATAATTATTTGCATCCTTTATACTTCTTAATTACATTTAACATTTTCGCATAATATTATATGTATTTCTTATAAATTCATAAATATAATTTAAATTTAGAATGTACACTTAAAAGGAAGATGTATTTTAAAAAAAAATAAATTAATAACTTAAGTAATAATTTGTAACAATTTCCTAGAAGCTATTGATGTTTACGGATTTAAATATACATAATCAGTGATATAATACAACGAACCTAATCATATTTATGTATACTTTATAACACACATCTTGTTTCTCTTTGTTTATTTCTCACACTAAATTGTTTTCTGTAATCATTCCCTTTGCCGCTGTTTACTGAACCATTATATTAAATATTCTTTGATCTACATCATTGTATATTTCAATGTTGATATTACTTCTGCAGTTGAAATATTCTCTATAATTTTCAGTTTTCCATTCATGTATCGATTTATAGGAGTTTATTTTTTTTTTCGGTTTGTTTATTTTAAATTAAATTTTTTTTTATTTCTTCGCTGATTTTTTGAAAATAAATATTTCATTATAAATTTAATAATACAGAACATTATTTTAATTTGTTGTCACTATAATATTCTGTATAGACTACTGTTTGTGAAAGTAACAGTATTATTAGGAAATTATTTTCATTCAAGAATAATTATGTTTTATTATTGGAAAAATAGTAACCATTATATTTTTCTGGTTATTTAAATAAATAATATAAAATAAAAATGTCGTACGAAAAAAAAAAAATAAAAATAAATTATGTCGAAAGAGTACAAAAAAAGTAAGAAAGAATAAAGAAAAAGTTTTTATTTCTACATTTTACCCGGTACATATTTTATACTAGATAGGTGTTCATTTTATTCGTTCTAAATTTATAATTATTAATAAGCAAAAAAAATTCTATGAATAAATTTCTTAGAATAATGACCTAAAATATTTATACTTATATCATTTTAACTTTCAAAATAATATTTTAATTATGTGTCAATTTAGTTGTATAATTTTAGAAGTATAAAAAAACATTTCGACCAAATGAAAAATAATTCGATAATTTCTTAATAAATGATTTTATTTTAACAAATAGTTTAAAATGTAACAATTACTCTTCGATGAAGTAATTACAAGAAAAATCTGATGTATTCTTAACGAGGTTGTGAAGGAGGGATAATTTTATGTTATTCAATATAATATTATTATAAATGTATACATTTTTACAAATATAATGAAATTCAAAGCTGTGCAAGTTAGCCATTTTTTTTTAAACTATTTCAAGTTATTGTATTATAAAAATTAAGTTAGAATATAAGTTAGTTTCTGAAATGTTCTTAATTTCTAACTTTGTTAGAAATTTGTTGAAAATAGTAATTAAGTTAGGGTAAAAGTTAGAAGTTATTTTTTTATAGGTTAAAATATAAAATAAAAAAGTTGTTTGTTTAAATATAAATAATAAATTATCTAACTTAAATTATTGATGATAATTGAAAATGTAATTAACATTTAGTAATTCGATCAAATATTTCAGTTATGTACCTAGGTAAATTAAAAAATATATAAAAGTACGTATGAAAGCATAAATATCAAATAATAAATAATAATACATAATATAGTCTATATTTTAATAAATTTGTTAAATTTTAACAAAAATACCATTTCAAAGTTATCATCAGAAAATTCGTTATCGTGTCTACACTCGGTTTAAACTACCCGTAAAGATACTATTTATTTATTATTTTACTATTTATCTAGAAGCTACGTGGAAAAGCTGTAGTTATCATGCGTGCATTATTATGAATACTAATAAATATCATGGGCCTATAATCTGGTATAATCACGGTAATATACAGTTTTTGGAATTAATCACATTGGAAAAAATTAATTATAACTACCTAGTTATTTTTTATATTTATTATTTTATACATTCGATTTTACTGGTTATGTTTGAAAGTTATTATCTATTAAAACTAACTAGTTAGTGACCAGCTTTAATGAAATTAAATGTTTAATGTTTATAATCTTTTAGATTCAAGATTATAATATATGTAAAACATAATATTTGGTATTTATAAAAATAATAAATTATACTAGTGAAATTATTAAATTTATTGTTCATCATTAATCAATGGTATTTTGGTTCAAACTTCAATATTGCAAATAAGTTATTGTTAAATATTCAAATAATAAAATTATATTTATTAGGATCATTTTATAGTTTGACTTTTGTAGAATTAGATGTCGATAATTTATTGTTTACAATAAAAATGTGAAATTGTTATCTTGTTACATAGATAAAATACATCGTTTAAAATATAAAATTTAAATTTAATGAAATGTTAATTATATAAATAATTTTAAAAATTTTACTTAATTACACAATTTTGAATATTAAATATTTTTCAATTTTATAAAATATAACTATAATATATATATATAACTAATATGACTATTCAAAAAAATTACGTTTATTATGTAAATAATTTTTATTTTTGCTCAATAGAAAATAACAAATAACAAATGACAATTGTTCTTATGTGTATATAAAAATAATGGCATATTGAGTTTTAATCAGTAAATCTGAATTATATTTTTAATTTATTGATTGTTATATAATATAGTATAGACAGTTTTAATAATCCATAATGAATTTTAATAAAAAAAAACTCATATAGAAAAAATAAGAAGCTTTTTTTTTTTAGAATTTAAAATTTAATCTACTAATAGTTTTAGGTCGGAGTAATTTAGATATTGTTTTTACGGTAAGAAATTTTTTTATTGTTAGAAAAAATAGTGTTTGGAGCCGTAAGTGTATTTCTACAGTATTATATACGAGTACTTTTTTGTTATTGATTTGAAGTTGAGCAAAACTGTTTTAGTCTATTGATTTTTATTCTTGTAGCAAGATTTAGTAAAATACTAGAACTTCTTCTAATTTTAGAAATATTTTTTAATCTTTTTCTATCGTTATTAAAACTTAAATATCTTAAAAACGTGTTGATACTTTTAAATATGTGGTATTTATAATTTAATCGGTGAATTGTAAATATCATCCACACTTGTTTTTGAATTTATTGAACACAAATCGACATTCATTTAACCGTGGTGACGTAGTATATATAAGTTTATATTTTTTACAAACCTTCCTAGAAAATCAATATATTTTACTAACAGCTATTTAATAGGTTTAAGTAGTGATATATTTAAAATATATGGACGATTATTAATAGAAATAATTGAAAATTCTACAATTATAAAAACCAGATTGATTGAAAATGTTTTTTGTATTATGACATGAAATAAGATGTTTCTGAATTACCTTTTGTCGCCTTGATAAGACTATATGTACTAGAGATCAGTCCGGTCACGGGTCAACCCGGACCGGACCGGAATCCGGATTGGTCCGGTCTGGTTGAAAATGCTTTATTTATTCTTGGTTTTGGTCTGGGTTAGGATAGTTTTATGATGGGTTGGGTTGGTCCCGGTTTATAAAATCGATAACCCGGTTTGGATCCTGTCTTAATCATTTTTATATTTATATAATTTATATAAATTTATACAAATATTACTGTTTGTCACTTTATTTCCTATTATTTTTAAATACCATGCGTAATGTCAATATTATTTATATATTATAGTATGACTTTACTGTTTTGATAGAATATGACGACTGACGAGGACGAGTGAAATGACGCATGATATTTTCTTATCCACATTAATTTATTGTCGAACAAATATTCATACTACGAATTGATCTTGGCTGGTCCGGGCTTTTAGACATTTTGTGAACTTGGTTTAAAATTGGTCTGGGTTGAAAATATATTTTACGAATTGGTCTGGGCTGGTCCGGGCTTTTAAACATTTTATGAGCTTGGTTTAAAGTTGGTCTGGGTTGAAAATATATTTTAAGAATTGGTCTGGTCCGGTTAAACATTTTTTTTCAATTATCTGGTCCGGTCCGGTCCTAATTTGATAGGACTGGACTGTTCTCTAATATGTACATATATTACATATGTAATGCCACATAGAAATATCTAATTTTTTTTAGTAAATTATTGTTGTAGTATTAAAGAATGTTGAAGCTATACATACGTATTATAAAATAATTTCATTTAATTATGGATAAATGTGGAATATTATGACATTAAGTAAGCGAAAAAGTTAAACGAAAAACTTATTTTATAATAAATAAAATAATTTTATTTCATCAAACACGAAAGCATTTCTTTTTATGAGAAAAAACTATATTTCAGAACAAATATTAATTGTTATAAAACAGGTTTTGGAATATTAAGGTATGATAAAATCTAGATCTAATATTTTTGAAGTCACTTTTGATTTTTTCTGTCGAAAAACTTTTTGGAAAACTAAAAGTTCATTGAAACTTTTATATAACTCTCTCATTGATTGATATGTAGACGCAGGTGGTACTTTAAGCTAGCAATTTTTAAAATTATCAGTTTTTTTTATAATATTTTTGATAAATAAGTATAGAAACAATTATTATTTGACCTATTTCATTTAAAAGTTCAGAATTTTTTGAATAGTAAATATAAATTTATTTTACCTAGGTATTAATTAAAATAAAAATATTAAACTGTATTCCAAATATAGATATTCAATACTATAATGAACGTTTTTAAGTTTGAAAAATCATTATTTAAATTAAATTAATTATATTATGGTGAAAACTAGAAGAAGTACAGTTCATAATAGGATAATTTTAAAACAGAAAAAAAAAATTTGTTTAAATCAGGGTTGATAATATACGCGTATAAAACGATTTATACGTTTTATATTATAAAACATTTAAAATTACTAAAACGTAAAATATGTTTTGTTTTTGAAATTCACTTTTAGAAAATTTAAAATTATTCCTATTTCAGATATTGAGATTTTAATTTTTATACTTGGTAAAAATATATTAGGTAGTTAAAAATGATATATGTTGAATAAGTTACACAAAAAATATTTTTCTTCTCTCATTTTTCTAATCTATCTAAATAGAAAATAATAAAAAATTGCTATAGGTACAAATTATAATAACTATATTATTATATTGATATAAAATAAAATTTAAATGTTGTCAAAAATATTTAAAATTTTATAATTATCACAAGTACAATGATTTGTACTAGAAAATACGTCCAAGACAAGATAATGATAATTATTAATAATAAATTTATAGTTCCACACTTGTCTATTTATAATTTATATTTCCTTTCTTTATAGTTAATTTAAATTATAAATGTGTTTTTGTTTATAAATGATATTTTTTTATATTGTATAAAACGTATATAACTATGTGATATATATTATACGTTTTATACGTATGTATAATACGTGTTTTATACTATATCGTATTATTCGTTTCAACCCGGGTTAAAATTATATTAATAAATATAACACTACATTTAAAATTAAAAAATAATAATAATAATAATAATAATAGTGCATGCAACTTACTATATTTTTGAAAATATTTTAGTGGAAGCCTACGTAAGCTTTGAAAGTGCTACATGGTTATGCATAAACAAATAATTCGTATAATAATACTTACCACGTATTTCAAGGTCTTTTAAGCTGGAGGCCACTAAGCTTTTTCGTATGTTTCTAAAACCATCCCATATTTTAAATGGCCTCTTTCCTCGAGTTTCCTAAAAATAAAATAATAAATAATACACAATTTGTATTTGATTATTGTTTTTACTATTGCACTTAACAGTGAAATTTATATTTGTCCTAATTTTAGTTTAATATTAAATGACAAAATTAATATGTCCCATAATAAACGCTGAACGCATTTTAACATAAAGGTATAATCACCTTAATGGCTCATTTGCAAAATAATTGGTGTAGGGACATACTGTCACGAGACAGTAGGAATGAACAGTTTTTCGATTAGATTGCTGAGGTACCTTAAAACAAATTAGTTAAGCAAGTGCAGAAGAATTTAATTTTGCAATTTGGTAGTCCTTTATTGAACGTACTATCTGTATTGTGTCTTTATTTAGCCAAAGAATATTATTATTATATGAATATATATTATTATAGTTTTATTTCATATTATTAATGTTTGGAAGTTATATCACTAAAATGGCTTATAATAAATACTTAAAAATGCTAAATACTGATCTAAAAATACCGTAAAACAATTTGAAAATTAGTTCTCTACATTTTATTTTTAACTTCACAGATTTAAGTTTGTTTTACTTTACATAATAATTAGTATATTTGTCTATTTATACATCATATTGTGATAGATTTGTAGAACTTTTTGTTGGAATTAATATTAATTATACAAAACAAACTGCTAGAATAGAATATAATCGAATTCATGAAAAAAATGTACACAAACACAATGTTTCGTAATTATTTCAGAACATTTTTTTATTATAGACTACATAGACTACCTGCATAATTAATTTAATAAAAAATTAATAAATCAATTCATGTTCCTAATTGTATACATTGAATATTATTTTCAAAAACATCGTATGAATAAATATCTTAACAATACACAAAAGAGTAACCATCAACACACAAACACCATGTTATAGTAAGTGATAATCCAACGAGTTTAGTATTTTTAATATATACCTTAGTTTAAGGTAATGAATTAATAAAAACATATTTAATATACAATTATGAATTAATGTGGTCACTCTTTGTTACCCATAATTATTTTTATCTCATTATTTTGGTTAAAATAAATAAATTAAGCAATAACAAAATTTATAATATTTAATTTATACTTAAAGAAATTTTCTGTAAGTTATATACAACATTTTTTTTTCTTGGTTTTGCTAGTTACTAATCAATTAAATTTTCGAAATGAACGTCTCAAGTGGTTTTTTGTTCGATTGAAACTAATGCCAGGCCAACAATCTGACATATGTGAATCAATAATAAATCAAGTAATCGACAGTCAACACAGTTTCCTAGCAAGAGGTATTACCGTTTTATATATAGAATGTATTTCCCTGTTATTTTTCTTCCAAAATTATTATTACGTATTTATATTAATTTCGCAGACGCTGCGTATTAATGTGGAAATGCAACACAAACAATTGTTTATAACCTAAAAGCGTGTATCAGTTATCTTTTTAAATGGTAAATTAATTTCATTATAGTAGAGTATAGTTTTTTCCTAATGTTTATGGTATTTATAAATTTTGTGATAATGGTGTTCTGTTTTTTGAATTCTCAACAATCCTTGATGAACCCTTTAGAGTTATGGACCACTTATCATCAGTACCATATTTACAATTTTTCCGCCATGGATCAACCATACGTCCCCCCAACCCCACTAAATTACTTCTTTCGATAAAAAAAAAAAAAAATTTCTTGATACAAATAGATACAATATTAGTATATTACATCGGTCAACAGCGGTGCCCTCTTAAATAGATCAATATTTGGCCGCTCGGGGCAAATGTCCTCATTGCCCCCCCCCTCAAATACAGCCCTGCTCGTCATGCCACCCTATCGGTATGTCATTGATGTAGGATAGTGATATCTTTGTCATTATTTCCATTTTTATTTGAAAATATGCCTAAAAATAGCATTTTAAATCATGAATTGGTTTAAAATATATACTTATAAAAATTGTATATATGTATATATGTATATATAAAATTTAGAAAAAAAAATTGTATAGAGCTTGAAGGAAGTACGAAACAAATGTATACCATATGATACTCTGATAATATATTATACTGATAAAATATGCAAATGCTACAACTTCCAAGGCATGCTTATTATAGTTATTTCTATATATTATTTAACATTTTTTCAAATCAAAAAATATCATATAAAATTTGAATATGTGCAATTAGTCCATTTTCTTATTGTCCAATAGTACATGACTATTAAATAATTTAAAAATAATAATAAATAGTAATTGTATATTTTATGAAAAAAAAATGTTATATTCTATAATGATTAATGTTAACTGATTTTTGTTATACTTTAATATTTCATGGCAAAAATGTTTAAATCTTACCATTTTACACTGTATAGTGATGCCCAACTATGAATGTACACATTATAATGAAATTATGCACAATATTATACATTTTTATATTTATTCATCTATAAATTTTTCTATATTGTACAAAGAGTTGGGCATTATTTGAATGATATTCAATTATGATTATTCAATTAAAAAATTATTCGACTAAATTTCAATTATAGATATTTGAATAATTTTCGTTTATTTTATTTTGGTAAATATATGGTTGGTAAATAAAAACAGCCACATATTATAAACAATAGTTGGCATTGTATTTTAAATTATACAATTGTGAATTACTTTATTATTCAAAAAAATGTTAAAATATTTTTAATAAAACAAATATCGGTATATTTCTACTTTACGGACATATTTTTTATACAATTTTTTTTTTTTGAACTATGTAGTTAAGTACGCTGAAAACGATGGTGAAGTTAGAATTTGGCGCTCAGACATAGTTTTGAATTTATGTCACTTCAAAGTTAATATATAACATGTTAAATAACTTAGAAAATGATAAAATTTTAATTGCAATTTTTGTAGTCCATTGGTAAATGTCCATCTCAATACGGTAAATGTCACCAGTTTAAACCTCACTTCACAAATGTTTGTTTTGTACTTTTTTTAATATACAATCGCAAACATGTGATTTACTCGCACAGCGAGGTTTTAGGTTTTAGGTTCAGGTTTTAAATTTTATTCGAATAGATAACATTTTGCACAACATTGGTTGTACACAATAGTTAATTTTCTACTTTTTTTATTTTGTGTGATCTGTTTTTAATTTATATTTGGTTTTCCTGTTCATGTTAAAAAAAATAATAATTTTAATACGAAAGATACTTTTAATTTTTTTTTTTAACCCGTGCATTAAATTTTTTTTAAATTTCTGAATTCACCTAATCAAGAGTCTCTAATGGGAGGCTGTTTAATCAAATCTTTTCATGTTATATTCTTCTCTCATTAAATAATTGTACTGTGCAATATTGTATGGATTGTTTATATAAAATAAAAGAAAAAAAAAAGATATCTGAATTAGATTGTTATTATGTAAATTTTTTTTCTTTTCATAAAGACTTAAGAGTCGTAGTAATTAAAATAAAAACTATTAAAGAAGCGATAAATGTTATAAATGTAATCATGAAATAAAATAATTTATATTGTTATTTCATTTTGTATTAATAATTTGTGTGTTTGAGGAGATAATGTCTTATATAATTACTATTTTTATTATAAAACACTTCATGTAAGAAAATAAAATAAAACTTGAATAAAATTAAGTTGATTAAATTCAAAACTGTTGATTGCATTGAATTTTCCAATAAATTATTTTGAACTATGTTGACCATGCATAGTACCATGCATAATATAATAATTTATTTAATATCATTCGATTCGTATAAGTTGCAATCTTCTTCTTCTTCTTCTGCCTCGCCTTTCTCCCAACTATTTGGGGTCGGCCACCCTTGTCCTACACCTCCACTTCACTCGGTCAATCACATCTCCTCTGCACACACCGACAGCCCTCATGTCATTCTCCAAAGTCTCCAACCATCTCTTTTTTGGTCTTCCTCTTCCTCTTTTCCCTTTAACGTCCATCTTCATAACCACTCTTACTGCATTCGTTTCCTCTCGCCTCATCACATGCCCAAACCATCTCAGCCTATTTTCTCTCATCTTGTCCACAATTGGCGCTACACAAACACTACCTCTCACGTATTCGTTCCTTATTCTATTTTCTCTTGTCACTCCACTCTACCATCTAAGCATTCTCATTTCCGCGACACTCATATTTTGTTCTATTCTCCTGTTAACCGCCCAACACTCTGAACCATACAGCATAGTTGGTCTCACTATACTTTTATACAATTTATCTTTCAGCCTCATTGGAATTCTCTTAACGCAAAACACGCCCGATGCTTCTCTCCATTTCATCCACCCGCACTTCATCCTTTATTTTACATCCATGTCAAAGCCCCCGTCTTCTTGAACAAAAGATCCTAAATATTTAAAGCTCTGAACTTCACCTATCACATCACCATCTATTGTCAGTGGTCTCTCATTCCTTCAACTTCTTGGTATCTTTGTCCAAAATCATACTCAATATACTCAGTTTTATTTCTACTAATTCTCAATCCCTTTTCTTCGAGATCTAACCTCCACTCATTTGACCTATTATTGACAACTTCTAGGTTTTCTCCTATCAGAACTATATCATCCGCAAACATCATACACCATGGTATCTCACCCTGTATCTCCTTTGAAACCTCATCCATTACCACTGAGAACAGGTAGGGGCTTAGAGCTGACCCCTGGTGCACACCTACTCCTACATTGAACCTTCTGATACTCCACACCTACTCTTGACCTTAGTACTCGACCCTTCATACATATACTGGATCAAATTTACATACATTTTTCCTCATTAATGCCCACTTTAAAACTTCCCTTGGCACTCTGTCATACGCCTTTTCTAAATCTATAAACACCATGCATAGTTTTTTATACTTTTCTCTGTACTTCTTTACTAATTGCCTAACACAAAATAATGGCTCCATTGTCGATTTTCCTGGCATAAAACCAAACTGGTTTCCTGATATCGAGGTCTCACTTCTTATCCTCTTCTCTATAATCTTTTCCCAGATCTTCATACTATGACTTATGAGCTTTATTCCTCTATAGTTCCCACATTCTTGTATGTCTCCTTTTCCTTTAAATATTGGTACAATAAAACTCTTTCTCCAATCTTCTGGCATTTTTCCCTCTATCAGTATTTTATTAAAAAGATTTTATTCCTTTACAGTTCCCTACCGCATTTTTCTTTTTCATCGCCTTCACCGCATCTCTCACTTCCTCCTCACCCACTAAACCAATCAATCCTTCATTCTATGAAATACTCTCTAAAGCTTCTTTTGGATACTCCTCGTTCAGTAATTTCTCAAAATATTCTTTCCTTCTTTTTTTCACATCCTCATCCTTTGTTAAAACTCTCTTATCCTCATTTTTTATACACCAGGCATCTTGGAAATCCTTGGATCGCTTTTCTCTCACCTTCGCCAGTCTATAAATTTCTTTTTCTCCTTCCTGTGTTCCTAGCCGCTCATATAACTCATCATACCTATTAAGCTTCGCTTTGCTTACCACACTCTTCACTATTTTTATACTGTATCCAATCTTCTCTCTTCCTGCTTTTCTGCCATACCTTAAATTGCTTTTTCTTACTCGCTAATACTCTCTGAATCTCCTCATCCCACCACCACGTTTCCTTGTCTTCTGGTAAACTACTTTTGGTTTCACCAACAACCACTTTTGCTATGTTCTTAACACAAGTAGCCATCCTTCTTCAGACCTAATTTATATCTCCCTCAACATCCCACATAGCTTTTTCTTTTAATTTCTTTATAAACTCCTTCTCTTTTTTTCCTATTAATTTCCACCACCTCATTCTGATCTCCTTTCCTGTCTTCCTTCTTTTGTTCATCTTTTTTCCACTACACCATACTTCCATTATCATGAACCTATGTTGTGTTATTACACTTTCTCCAGAAATTACTTTACAATCCTTTACTCTTTTTAAAATGTCTCTCCACCACATAAAATAATCAAAATGCGACCTATTTCTTCCACTCTTGTATGTTATATAATGCTCTTCTCTTTTCCTAAAATATCTACTGATTACTGCAAGCTCATACGATTCTGCAAAATCCAAAACTTTTTCTCCAGCCTCATTCCTCTCGCTAAAACCATGCCCTCCATGCACTCTTTCATGCCCTACTCTCTCTCCCTACGTGACCATTCATATCACCACCAATCACAGCATCCTCATTTCCTGGTATTCCTTGCATCACCTCATCCATCTCCCGCCAAAACTCTTCCTTTTCGCTCTCTTCGCATCCTACTTGTGGTGCATACGCACTTACTACGTTTAATACTTTCTCCTCAAATACCAATTTTACCGTAATAATTCTATCACTTTTCCTTCCTACGTCGACTACCTTAATTTTCATCTCATCATCTAATATTACTCCAACGCCATTACTAGTACTAGTCCTACCTGAATATATTACCTTATAGCCCTCTCATATTTCTTTTGCTTTCTCTCCTTTCCACTTAGTTTCCTTTACACAACAAATATTAACTTTCATTCTCTTCAATACTTCTGCTAATTCTCTACTTCTGCCTGCCAACATTCCAACATTCTACGTGCCTATTCTCACTTTAAATCTATCCCTCATACCTAGACTCAGAATTAACCCTGGGCGCAATGGTGATGTCCCAACACCGTTGACATTACCCGTGTTGGGTAGACCTGCACACATAACTGGTGGAACAGCTACACTGGCTGTCCGGGTGGTATCACACACTTCAACATCCAGGTCTCCTCCTCCTCTAGATATAATATTTCCTCTCACTTGTTGTCCCCGCGCACATCCGAGATGGGACAAACCGCCTAAGTATCGATAAGGACTCCTCATTCTACTTGACATAATTTTACACCGGCTGTCGACCTGACGCAACCCCATTTGCTTCTTACGACTGGCTGGGGAAACCGTGAAAGTATTCTGACACCCCTTTCCACAGGGTTTTATAAGTTGCAATGAACATATTAAAAACGATTTTTTTTTTGTAGAACTAATAATTTAAATTAAAGGATGACCAACCTAACTCCAGCTGTATACTGTAGACCATTGAGTGGTGTTTTTCAAACTGGAAATTCCCTAGTTTACCGCAGTTTTTTTTAGAAAATTAAATAATGCACTAAAAAAAAAATGCCTCTAAAAATTATGATTGACTGAGAAATATGCTATATAAGTGTTGTTAAGAGTACAGTGTATTGCGTTTAAAAAAAAAAAACAACCATATGAAATAGAGGTAAAATTTTAAACGTGTTTTAAACATTCTTGTATACATTAAGATTGTGTAGTTATTGTACATGTGTAATTGATTCGTGTATATTGTATATACATATGTAAACGAAGTTCATGTATTTAATGCATATTTGTAATTGATTTGTGTAATGAATATTTATTTATTAACTAAAAATATTGATAAAACATTATTTCATTTATCACTTTGTAGTAGTCTTTGTAAAATAGTCTGTACCTATTATATACATTATGCGATGGTTGAAACTTCGTCCGAACAAATTAATTAAATTATCAAACTAATTTCATCTAAATAAAGTGATTTTTTAACGTTTTAAAATTTTAAAATAAATCATTGTGACAATAAAATAACTAATTTAAGAACTTTAAATAGATTATATTTTTAACATGTATATTATATATAAACCTTTAGTAAATGTCACATTAATTTTTGTAATTAATAATACAAGTTATAATAATACATGTAAAATAAAAATACACGTATATCAAAACTACACAAGCTACATGTATAATTACATACACATGTTATAGGGACTACTAAATAGTATAGAATAATCAAAGCTTATAAATTATACTTATGGTAAAGTTGTATTTGTGTAATTGGTATATAGATGAAGTTTTATTGAGACAATGTATTTAAACTCAAATATTTTAAATATTTTAGTGTAACTGATATTAATAGTCTAAAGTCTAAAGTATGTGTGTAAAAAAAAAAGGACAAAACATTATTTTGGTTCATTCGATCAGTATTCCAAATTAATAATAAATTAATTTGTTGTTATACATCATTTTGAAATACTGTATATATTTTTAAATTGTTTAAATTATTTATAAGCTTTTGGGCTATTATTAACACATTATTTTAAATGCTTTTACAGTGAACATTTATTTTTTATGCTTGAACGTTATTTTTTATGGTAATTGATATTTTATATAATAAAGTTTTTATATTAGTGAAAGAGACTTTATAATATTTCAATAGTGGCAACTATTATATATATATATATATATATATATATATATATATACTAGCTGATCCCGTGCACTTTGTTGCTCGTTAAATATACCAACTCTATATGACTCTAACTTTGTTCAATTCGTTATTTAATATTCGGTAGATGATGTTCTAGATTTATCTTAAGTTTTCTCTCCGGAATAAAAATTCTGATTCACAGCAGTATATTATCAGGTAGGCAATCTACCTGCGGTAGATTACGGACCTATTGCTGTTTGTACGTACCTTAGTGTATGATTTAAATCTAATAAAGTATCAAAGTTATACCAAGTTTGACATAATACGGTGGATTAATATAATCAATTAATACATAATCCTAACCTAACCTTAACGTACTAAAATCCGTAGTATAGAATTGTATTGTTGACCATTTGCATTAGTATTACGAACTATTTCTGTTGCTCCGAACGATGTCATTTGAAAACGTAAATTGAATGTTCTAATTGACTTCAGGAACACGTTAGAATCTGGATCTGTACCGATAAGTAAACCGTTCAATGGTTCAGGTGGTGTTTCAATTTCAGGTAGTTGCATCTTTCCTGATGCACAACACATCCAGACTGGCTCATTTTTTAATTTGAGAGCATAGCAGTGCGGGCATTCCTTATCCATAGCACAAATTACTACTTTTGAATGAGATATATATTTAATATCGGGCTCATACTGGAATGCTAGACGCAGGAATGAATCAGATATAAATGTTCGATGTACCTGTTGGCGTAGTTGTTCATTTGCTCTGCGTGAGTCAACTACGAATCATTCGCATTATTGGATTGGAATTGTTCGTCTGTTATTTGAGCTCTTCTATTTCTCATGAAGCATTTGTTCTACGACGAAAATTGGCATTCTGGCGTCTTCTTGGCATTTTTAATGACACAAACAAATAGAAAATATTCAAAGTACTTATTAATTTTTTTTTTTGGTTACCTCAAAACGTCGGGTAATTCATTATATTAACCACTAATAAATAAATATTATTCTCAAATATTATAACCCCCATCTTCTTCTTTATCGTTGTTCGATTTCGAACGTCGTGACTTTCATGCAATTATATTATTTCGATTAGATATATTTCTCCAAAACTCTCTATTCCCTGTATTTCGGATATTGTCTGACATTGACATTTGTGTGAGATTTTTTATTTGGTCTATACAGCGGATGGGGGGCCTGCCTCTGCTCCTCTTTCCGTCGACTTTGCCTTGGATAATATCCTTTTCAAAACCATCTCTTCTTATCACGTGACCGAAGAATTTTAGTATTTGACTCTGAATTGTGATAAAGAGGCGTTCTTGGGGTTGTATATTAAGTTCCTGTATTATGGATACATTCGTTCTATGGTCGGTCCATGGAATTCTCAACATTCTTCTTTTTTACGCAATCATTTCAAATGCTTCTATTCTTCGTTGACACGATGAATTTAGGGTCCATGATTCGGAACCATATGTCATTATAGGGAATATCAGTGTTTTTAATAGATATAACTTCGTTCCTTTCCTGATGTCATGATCCTTCCATATTTTGACCAGTTTGGTAATCGCAGTCTTAGCCATACCCACACTCCGTTTGATTTCCTCTTCCAAATCACCTTTATTTGATAAAAGTGCACCTAGATATTTTACACTGTCTTTACGATATATATCGGGTATGAGGTTAAACGTGGGAGGTAATGTTCTTGTCCTATCAACAGCGATTATTGATCATTTTTATCTATTTAATTTTAGGCCTGCCTTATTGCTACATTTCTCTACTAGTTCTAGAAGGTTGGCCATTTCCCCCATATTTACAACCCCCATAGCAACCATTTATAAACAAAAACAAAAATTTCTGTCGTAAATCTCAATATTCCTGTTTGACCACCTCCCGGGGGTGGAGTTAGGTCCATATATAAACCTTATAAACCCGCTTCACGACATTCTCTATCATTTTAAAAAAAAAATCAAGATAATCGGCCCAGCCGTTCTCAACTGATGCAATTTCGAATTTTTTGTCTCCATTTTTATATATATAGATATAAGTTCATTGCTGTGCTGTTAACTTTAAATTGTTATTACTAAATACATTTTTGGATAGTAAAAATTATAATTCTCTTTAAATTTGACAATAAATATTGAAATATTATAGCTAAAACTTGTGCTTAATGAATTCAAATTCATATAGACATATTATACGGAGCATCCGAGTTGGGTCCCGAATACTAGAGTCTAATCGTAGGTAGTGTGCTAGTTGGATCCCGGATTTTTATAGGTACTACACTAGTTGGGTCCCAGATTTTTATAGGTAAACTTATTTTTAATGGTAACTTTATTGGTATACTTACCAAAAAATATTCAGGAACTAGTGTAGTACCTATAAAAATCCGGGACCCAACTAGTGTAGTACCTAAGATAATTTGGGACCAATTAGTGTAGTAATTTTATATTGGGGACCCAACTTTGATGCAGTTATATTATATACCCATTTGTGATTTTTAAACAAATTATATTTATACTATACTTGAAACAAATTAAATTTAATCTTTATACAAATAAATTTTAGAGGAATGAACAAAACAATTTATATAACGTACAATTGTAAATAAAATACAGTAACGCATTGAATTGTTTTCTTCTTTTTTAATTATTATTAGTAAAAAAAATTTAGACAGAATATTGGAACTTTTAGTACGAGAAAAACTCCATGATTGGGTAGAAATAGGGATGGGTGAGTGTTATTTCTATATTGGACTTTTAAATTAAAAAGCAATGTACCAATGCTCACAAAAAAATGATTCCAAGTAAAAAATGTCAGGTGGATTTGTTTGTATTTAAAATTATGATTGAAAATGTTATATAAAGTTTTTCATGTATATATAAAAATATAGGTATATATATTAATGATTCATTAAAATAATTGAGATTTACTAAAAAGAAAAAATTAAATCCCGTGTGAATATTTTGAATATTTTGACAACAATTAAATAATTACAAGAACATCATGAATATCTGCTATATTTTTGTAGTTCTTTTATAAAATATTCAACTTTTATACTTGAAGCTTAAAAATTAGATGTAAGATTTTTAATAAGACTTTCTTATTGAAATAATAAAATATTAATGGATAGTTACAAACATATTTTGTAAGTGTGAGAATATTAAATTTTGAAGCAATCGAATATTTTATCGAATTTCCAATATACTTTAATAGTTGTTTAGTTAGAGACATTTCATAGTTATGAAATATTTTAATGACGTTTGTACTGGTTATGGGCAATAAAAATTTTTGATTTTCCCAAATGTTAGGTCCCATTTTTTCATTTGCAGAAGTAAAAACATTTATAGTTCAACCTATTTTATTAAGAAATTTGGTTTAACTACTTAGAGTCATCGTAAGAGAGAGTAAGAGACCGCTTTACTCAAGGTCCCAGCTTAGGAAAATTTAACGAGGGCTCTCTTAAAGTCTAGATTGATTACAAATACTCAGCGTTACCCGTTAGATAACATTGATATTAATACATTATTTCTAAACTATTTTTTTTTATGAAATATTTATAAATTTAATTAAATAAACTTATTTTTATATTTAACTGCCAAGAGCGTTCATCATTAAAAACTTAGAAGGGTGACACGTGCGATCGGTGCCATTTTTCCTCTCGTCAATAATCGTTGTCGATAGGTTTATAATTAGTATCCATGATAACTAGAATTTGTTCTCTCGTGGTAAAGATTTATTTATGAGGGATAAGACTAGCTAACGAAATAAATTTAATATATATACTTAGCATAAATTAATAATTATAATATCTTATGGACAAATGTAAAATAGACACGGAAAAGCCGAAGGAACATGTCTCCCTTTAACCCTCTTATAAAGGATTCCCTTGTTAAATGCTATTATATAAGATATATTATCAGTTATTCAAATTTCTAAAGTTATAAAAGTAATTAATTATAGTTATTGCCGGAGTGTGAAGAATGTTATATATTCATCAAAATTTACGTAGAAATTCGTCATCGCAAGTATTGGTGTGACAACATCAAGTTCTAATTTTCTATCACTGTTTATAAATTATCTAGGAATAAATTTAATTTTAATTGAATATGGTAACTGGTAATACATTGTTGAGAAGTTATTCAACATTTAATTTATTGTATCGATGCATTTATATGACCTTGATTGGTTGAGGTTTGGAAAACTATATTTACCAACATTTTGCAGACTTTGTGTATATATTTTTATCATACTCGTATATTATTATAGTGATTGAGGGATCCTGAATTAATTTGCACCAAGCTCTAAGAATCCTTAGGACGCCTCTGCTACTAATACATCAACTAATACCTACATCTTTAAAAATATAAGTCCGAATTATTTCATTCAGAATTTTCCATTTGAAATAAATGATACATTAGTTTAAAGCAACCAATACAGTAATAGAATTCGCCATTATCTGTATCTCTTCCGACATAAAAGTTTTGCGTTTTTTATTTTAATTTCAATAATATTCACAGTTTACAGTAATTGTTATGCAATTCCTCTACATAAGATATTTCATTTCTTAAAATGTACGTTACGCTTATCTCTCTATATATATATTTTTAATAAATAAATATATATATATATATATATATATATATATATATATATTGAACAATCATAAAACTATACATGAATAATCATTTATGTTCTTTTGAAGTTTAAACATGAAAAAATGTAGAGTACGTATCATTGTCATATTAACTTTTGTATACAAGTCGTCAAACAAGTTTTAAACATATAATCTGCTAAAAACAAAAGTCTCCTTACATTCTGAAGATTAACAAACCGATCAATTTAATGTGTCTGGGAATGATAAGTTCATTAACAATGAAGTACATTATATGAGAGTGATATTTTTTGTTTATTCTTTATTTATGTTATATATTTTTCTAAAATTTCTATTGATGTACACATTTTTAGAATAAATAAAATATTTGACATGTGATTATATAGATTTCAGAAATGGTTTGTATATGAATTTTAAATAACACTATGGTGGAGTATTTTGCTGTTGTATTAAAAAGTTATACGTTTTCTTAGTAAATTATTTAAGTTTGAAAACTTAAAGAAAACTTTATAATGTACATATTTATTGCAAAAATTAACCGTTAAATAAACTTTTTTATATTAAAATACATTTGTGTTACAAAAATATGACCTATATTTTATAAGTTTAATTCAATTAATTTATTTTTTATTTTTTTGTTCATATAAATGTATGGTACTCAATACGTAAAGGTACTTAGAAGAAAATAACGATATTGCATAAGAGGAAGTAACATAACATTAATTAAAAAATGAATATGAAAACATTTCATTAATAACTAAAACACATAATTTATTTATTTATTTATTTACAAAATATACGGGTTTCCCCTATAAACATTAAAGTACAGTACAATATATTAATGATTATTATATATACATTATATTAATAATGATTTCAAAATAATGTGCTACATTTTTTTAATTAATAATTTGACCGAATGCATTTTATTGGCATTATATGTCACCTTAAACAAGTTATTTGTTTAAGTTATAAGTTTATTTTCAAAATAATATTCATTTAAATGACATAAATAAAATAATTTTCGTATAAAAAAATAAATGTTTTACTCATATAATATCATATAAGGTCATAAATATTTTATGATATTCATTGCAATTGATTTTCTACAAAAACTTTTGGTTGAAAATTGGAGCATAACATTTGCAAAAACTAAAAAAAAATATAATTTATTCAAATACTTATGGAACTTATCAAATTTAAAATTATTATGAAAAAAATATTAAATTAAATATGTTATTCTTAAATTCTAAATTATAAACAGTATTTATAGATAGGATTTAGCTTTTTATTCTTATAATTAGTTAATTTAAAATTATATTTTTGTATCTAAAATTTGATGGACCTTTACAAAACGTTTTTATTTTTTTAATTTTAATTGAAGTTATAAAACTTTGAATTGTTCAACCATTATTTATTTTTTAAATTCATTTATTTAAAAAAAAATATATAAAGAGCTTACAAAAAAAAAAAAAAACATTTTCTAAAAATCAAAGTTTGAACAAAAACCTTACGGAGGAACGATTATTAAAAATTCATAATTTATAAATGGTGTTTCCGTAAGGAATAAAAGTTAAAAAAAATATAATAGTTCATTCAATTGTTTACCAAAAATATATAACATTTTTTTGTTGTTGTATTTTTTACATTCTATATGTATATATCTCAATTTAATTTTAAAAAAATACATTTGCAATAAAATGTCCTTCTCTGTCACAAATTGTGTCGGTAAAATTAACTGGTGTTGGTGAGTTGCGCTACAATCCCTAAATTAAGTATAATTTTGCGGCCCGGGATTATTTGGGGTACGTATGAATTGTGGCCACACAATAATGTATATATATTTTCATACATATTTTAGTATATACACATTGTAATATATATGCTGAAATGTTATAATAATGAAAAAACTAGGTAAATTATATAATATAGAGTTTCAATGTTAATTTTTGTTTGTTGTTATTGTTTTGGCAAAAATTTTAAACTTAATGATTTGATTAAATCAAAAATTCTTTATTTGCTTTAGCTCGAGTTTTATCATTGGTTCTCTCTAATGAAATCTTCTTTTTTGCACATTTTATTTGTTTTTTACATCTTTGCTTCTGCATGTAATCTTATGTATAGTTCAGATTGAACTTCTAATAACATATCAATGATGTTATATATGTTAGAATGACTAGTGTAGATTGTCATGTTAAGTTTTTGAGTAAAAAACTTTCACAGCTGTTATTGGTACGGTTACAGCTAACAGTAAACTATGACCATATATATGGGAGAAGTAGTGTCTGGTGAATTATAGTTTTTCAAAAACTATACACTGTAAATTTCGCAATTTGATTATTTTTCAGCAGGTTGTATTGCCAATAAGTAGACAACTAAACAGTCTGTAACGTTTTTGAGTCTCCAAAAAATAGTAATCCGATAAAATATTTTAAATAATGACTATTGTCTATATTATCATTATATAATTTAATAAGTCCTAACTTTGTATTTATCTTTGCCAACTTGTCCTAAATAAAATCAAAATCCCCTTATTTGTGCATTAGGGAAGACTTCCATTACAGAACTGTGTATTTCCGGTTCAAATTCAATAAAAATGTTAATAGGAGAGCACGTTATACCAATATATATGAAGTGACGAATTATATGTTGAAATGCACAGGTGAACGTAGTACTAAATTTATTAAGTAGTAAAAAAAAAAAAAAAACAGAAGAAGTATTTACAGATAATTTTTTTAGGCCAAGCATTGTAAAAAGTTCGTCAAGTTCTTTGGACAGCTTTTGAACGTCCCATCGACATATATTTTTATTTACGTCACATAACACTTTTATATTTTGTTGCGTAAAAAAACTTACTATCGAGTTTACTTTATCGTTTACAAATAAAAATGATTCGCTTATTTTTCTTTTCTTTTCCATGGACCCTAAAGTGCATGTAATTCAATGCAGCTTGATAGATGGGAGCTGCACAAAGAGACGAGCACAATGAATATAACGTTGAATTAATGATAAATCATTGTTAGTGAAAGTTATATCACCTTGTTTCAATTCCAAATAAATAAATTTTAACAGTTTACAAGAAATTTTTACTAAAGATTTTATTTTTAGAGAATAACTCATTATTTGCCTATTTGGACTTTTTTATCAGATTTACTGTGGTTAGGTTAACTAATATATTTAAACGTGATAATTTAACAAAGCACTTACAATTTTATATAAAGCAAGGCCACCGTTGAATATCATCTCTAAGTGTTTTATGGAAACGAAATTTGTAGTTTTCGTATATAAGAAGCTGCTTTTATTTTTCACTATTTATAAATTCTATGATTATGAATAATATTCAAATACATATTGAATGATATGAACTTACAAGAACAAAGGTTGATTTTGGACTGAAACGCATTGACAATGTTCATTTTTCATTTCAATTTATCCGAGACCATTATGATTAATCTTCATCTGTCTTGATTGCAAGACCATTATGATTGATCTTATACTTATCATATTATATAAAGATATAACTGTTTATACGTATTGAACATTTCGAAAATCGTTTATCGCTATGTAGTATGTATAGTCACCACCGCATCTACAAGGTATATATATGTACACATCCATATAGGTACATAGATAATGATAATTGTCGAACCACAACCAACTTACACCTAAAATATTATTAGGCCGGAATTCACCGGTCTGAACATTGTAAATGAACATCTAATTATATTATAATAGTTATTATAAAATTTAATTTTACTAGAATATTTATATTTCAATCATTATAACGTCAATTTTATGATACAGAAATATGATAAAATATGTTTTAACTGTTATCATATAATATACATTTCACATCTCAAAATAATTGTGAATGCTAAAATGAAATGATTCTCAAATTGAATATTCTAACAGACTGAACAGACTGTTTGAAGTCAATCAAAATATTGACATATTAAGTTTTTTCATTGTTATTTTAAATATTGAATATTTGAATTTAAATTTAATTATCTTAAGTTATTTTGTATACGACGATTAAATAAAATATTATTGCATCATAAAAACTTTTAATGAATCATAATTTTTGTTTCATATGTGAATTAATGTAAATATAAATTAGGAAGTACCTATTGTTTATCGCATTGTTGAAAATGTTAAGGGGAAAGTTAGAAAATAAGGAAAATAAGTTACTTGTAACTCTTCTATCGTATCTAAATTAAATTAATTAAATGAATACATTTTATTGTTAATATTAAGTATGTTTTTTTTTTATTATCTTTGATGATTGTTGTAATTTAGTTTTATTAAAACATGATTAGAACTAAAATATATTTTTCGTTCAAAAATGTTGACATTTAATTGTTTTCTTGATTAATTATTTTTCTCACATTTAAAATTATTTTTAAGAAATATTTTATTATAATTAGTTTACTTAAAAAAATGAAAAATAGAGGGTACTAGTAATTTCTCATTGGAGCAATTATCTTAAATACATTTTTTAATTGTTATAAAAAAAAATATATATTACTTCAAAGTTAGGTATGTTAGATTGAAAACTTCGATTTCATAAAAATAATTTTATATTATAAATTTAATTTTATAAATAGATTGTTATTTAAATTGTATTTTATTTCATTTTTCTCTAGCACAGCGTAAACTGAGTTTAAGAATTACATCTAAAGTCAAAGATGTAAGACTTCCTTACTTTTTTTCTTAGCTCTGCTTTACAGTTCTCTCTTATGTGTACATTTTTAATAATGTGGTTTTTAAACAATTTACTTTGCTTCTTAACACTTTTTTGAACAGCTTAAAAAAAAGAGAATGTAAGAGAATACTCTTTATCCCATCTCCACCGTAGAGTTTATAAATGGGTTTGCAGCATTTTAAAATAGTTTTAATAACA
Source organism: Sipha maydis (assembly GCA_034509805.1). Taxonomy (NCBI): domain Eukaryota; kingdom Metazoa; phylum Arthropoda; class Insecta; order Hemiptera; family Aphididae; genus Sipha; species Sipha maydis. The sequence goes on along the minus strand of JASXSY010002309.1, from coordinate 14,773 downwards.
TTTATTAGTACATAATTTATAATAATAAATTAAAGTATAGCATCACCACGACATAATATGGTATAAAAACTAGTGATTATAAAATTATAGCATTAGATCAGAGTCGCTACAACGTTTATGATACCAACCAAAATGATAGTAGCAATCACGGTAGAAGTAATAGGCTTATGTACTAAAGACAAACCTGATATTCGTCAATATTTAGTTAGTTTTAAGTTCTAAAATACTTAAATATAAAATAGTAGTACACTAGTATAGTACATACACATTAACCATAAAGGAGGAGGGCTATGAGTTTGCCCCTTAGCTAAGGAACTGTATTCAATGATCAATATAATTATATTTTCATTCTAAATAATGATATGTTAACAGTTGTACGACTTTCTTTATAATTAATCAAAAAATTTCGTACATCGTACATATCATAAAAAAATATTTCAATAATTAATCAATAATAATTAAATTACTTATAACACAATATGTATACTACAGTGTTTACATAATACAATAAAATTAATATTATTCTTCAAAATACACGAAATGTTAAGTTTTTATAATCGATTTGATTTCAAACCATTAATAATAGGCTTATTGGCAATATTATCACTATTTTTAAACTCAATTTTAATTAGAATTAGTACTATGTTTACGACACATGTATAATTGGTTAGGTGTTTTTTTGTCGTTATTTGAGTAATTTGTTTAGAACATGTATGTGGTAAATATAAACCACACATCACACGTGTGTCTGACACAGCCTGTCAAAAAACTATGCATATTAAAAAATTCTTTATAATTTTGCAGTATAATTTTACAAATAATATCGTATTGTGGGTAGTAAGTGTTTTTATAAATTATTATTCAAATATGTTTTAAAATGTTTGAAAGACCATATTTTTTTAAGAAAAATTATAGTTTTTATCGGTTAGACTTTATATAAAATTCTCTGTAACTTTAAATATAAAACTAGCGATCAAAAGTCAAAACATGATCATTAGGAAGTTTTAAAATCAAATTTGAGACATAGCTATTTGCGAGTATTCTACGATTTCGTCAAGTAATTTCAAGAGATAGGTGTCTAAAGTTTCAGAAGAAAATCTTAAGTGCAAATTATTTCTAAGAAACTTTTGAAAACTTTGTTTCCATTTATATACCTGCAGTAGTTAACCTGAAGCATACATCAACTTGACTTTGACTGACTTTTTAAAATTAATTATAGTTTTAATGAGTTTATACATGTATAAAGAAAAAAAAATTTAAAAAATACGAAAATGTACGATGTTACAGTAGGCATGAATTATTTAATTACTAATTTTTGAACACAGATAAACATTCTAAGGTTAATAACAACCTTTTTACCGTATATTTATCTTTTTGTTACAGTACTTAAGTAATCCAATTATTGTATGCAGTCTACTACAAAATAAGCTAAATAAATACTATTTCTGTAAATCTATTGTGGATTGTTAAAAAATGAAAATTTAAAAATAATTAGTTTATCAAATGTAATTTACTTTTTAAATAAATACAAATGAAGAGCTCACTTTAATAACATTGTTTTCTAATATAATATTTTACCATAAAAATCACAAAAATGTTAAACAAGATAATTTTTATTTATACCTTAAATAAAAACAAATTGTGAAAAATTATCTCATTAAATATTCTCAAGTTGTACAAGTATGTTTTTAAATTATTAACTTCATTATTAAAATGAGATTTTTTTTGAATGATACTTAATTTTTTGCGTCATTGTTTTGAAAAATATATATTTTATAGGTAAAATACTCGATGATAATATTTTTATTGATGATATAAAATTAATAACTTTACTTATAAATAAGTAATTTATGGTTGGGTCGTGAGAGATTTATGTTGACATGTCATTAAAAAATCAAAGTGCTAATAAGTGGACATAAAACGCATTACGTCACATTCGAAATGACCCTTACAAGATAGAAAATAGTTACTATTCAACAATAAATTTGGAGTACATAAGAGTTTCCTATGAATTCGTATTTTAGACAGTGAAGGTTAAAATAAATGTTGATCAGGAGGGATCGAGATGAGGGGTATGGAGTTTACGTTGTCGTTACGAAAGAAGTGAGGGAGTAAGAAAAAAAGACGGATATGAAAAAAAAAATAAAAAATAAGGGGAATTATCGATTAAGCGACGGAATACATTTGCAGGTCAGAGTGGCGAATGAGAGTAGAGCAGTGTAGGCGAGACATAGGATACTTATATAAAAAGAAAGAAATAGTACCCGAGGTGTAGCGTGTGACGTATTATTACCATTATTATTGGACACGTCGAAGCAACCGGGCAGAACTTTATGGACCAGATTTGGTAGATAAAGCAGGAATGCAGGGTCGCAGAAGTATGAGGATGAGGGGAGAGGACGGCAAACAAAACCGTGTCAGTTGGGATAAACATCGAACATAAAGGTGGCAGGGAACGCTGGAAGAATGCGTACATGGGTGAGGAGAAAGAAGATGATAACTATTGAGGTTATAGAGTGGTCGTGCTCTACCAATGCATTCCCTGTTTGTATATACAGCACGTGTGCGCACGCGCGTGTGTGTGTGTGGCAGATGCGTACGTGATTCTGTGTGTTTGTGTATTTGAAAAGGACCGGATGGTCGTCGCGTGAGAAGGGCACAAACGAGGGATGCCTTGTCCTTTTGACCTACATTAAAACGGCTCCTTGCCCATTCGGCGAGAGGGTTGTCCACCTCCTTTCCGTAGTATCACTACCACGTTCCTTGACACCAATCCGACCGGTCCACTCCTCCACACACGCACTACTGCACTGGCACGCGCACAGCTCTCTAGGTCACCGCCACCGTTGTTGCCTTGAAAATTATGTTACTGGATCACACGGCGTTCCAGAATCGCACGGGACCGTACAAATCGTTTGGCGCGAGCAAAACAAAACAAGTCGATCATCCGTCGCCGTTAACATTATCGCGAGTGGTGGTGCAGTGTGCTACTGCTGTTGTGACAACGTTTTCTTCGTCGTCGTATTTCCCACCCGACCACCCTTCGACATCAAAGGGACAACGCACATTGTATAATTATTATTATTATTATCATTATTATTTTATAAATTTTTAAAAACACACATTACTTCACGGAATAACGAACGACGCGTTCCCGAAAACTAATAAAAGTACTATTCGTACACACACACACTTATATCGTATAACAATAATGATTCCGCACGCGAGAAGAAAAACAAATATACACGCGCGTGTGCCAAGGTAAATAGCAGCGCAGCGCTTGCCGTTGCCGTTTCCCTCTTGTTTTGGGTAAATATTTGATTTATAATCACAAAACTTTATAATAGCCGTGATGTATTGATTCGGGGAACACGCGGCGGACAATGTATATTGTGACGTTTCTATCGAATAGAAATGCATATATATATATATATATATATATATATATATATACATATTCACGATTCGGCTGTTAATTTTAAATCACAAATGATGGTAATGAAAAATTCCAAAGATTCCAACAGAAAACATTAACTTATTTGTTGAAAAATAATGAATTGTAGTATTATTGTTTCCCATTATTCTAACAGGTACAATCTACTCTTATAATAAAAATCTATTTTGGTAATAAATTCGTAAATTAATATTTTTTTACTAATAAAAAAAGTAAAATGGTATTTTAATAAGGAATTATATTTTTCTTACTTATCATAAATATAAAAATAATTAATTTTATTATTTATTCAGTTTATATTTTATTTTTGTTTCAACAATTAATTTGTTTACAACATATTACAAATGCATACTAATATATCCAGAGCAATTAAATCCTTTGAGTAATTCTGCAATGCAAATGTTTGTACCTGACTCAGTATTCAGAATTCGTAAGAAAAAATTAGTACTACACAATATATAAAACTTAATTATATTTTCTTTAAATATGCTAACAATAATCTGAGACTTTATTTAAATAATTATTAGGTTTTTATTTAATTGGAGTAAATATGGTATTTAACATAGTTATAAAGCAAAATACTATTATATTAATTATAATTTATAACCTTTTAGATTTAACTTTATTTACATGCCTTTATTTTATGTTCGTATATAATTTTAATCGTTTGAATAGTAAAAACTTGATTAGTTTTATTTTTTCAAAAGGCTTAGCATTTCAGTTTTAACCGTTAATTTTTCTTAAAAATAATCTTAGGTTTTTGCGAAGAGAACAATCAAATTTTCTGGCCCTATTGAAGATCTCAAAAATAAGTACTTTATAATAACATTATAAATGTAGTCATTTTACTTTCCATTCTAAACTATGATATACATTTTTTTTGTCGTTATTATAAATATTTTATCAGCATAGGCGCAAATAGTGTTTGAAATTTGGGGGGGCTGAAGCCGTAGCTCAGTTCAGGATACTGAATACTCTTATGATGCTTTTAAATTATTACAAAACCACTAAAAAAATTTACCTTGCTGCAGCAACATGAATTACAAATAAACATAAACATATATAGATACATAAATATCTTCTTCTTCTACTTCGCCTTCCTCCCAACTATTTGGGGTCGGCCACCCTTGTCCTACACCTCCACTTTACTCGGTCAATCACATCTCCTCTGCACACACCGACAGCCCTCATGTCATTCTCCAAAGTCTCCAACCATCTCTTTTTTGGTCTTCCTCTTCCTCTTTTCCCTTCAACGTCCATCTTCATAACCACTCTTACTGCATTCGTTTCCTCTCGCCTCATCACATGCCCAAACCATCTCAGCCTATTTTCTCTCATTTTGTCCACAATTGGCGCTACACCAACACTACCTCTCACGTATTCATTCCTTATTCTATCTTCTCTTGTCACTCCACTCAACCATCTAAGCATTCTCATTTCCGCGACACTCATACTTTGTTCTATTCTCCTGTTAACCGCCCAACACTCTGAACCATACAGCATAGTTGGTCTCACTACACTTTTATAAAATTTACCTTTCAGCCTATTTGGAATTCTCTTATCGCATAACACGCCCGATGCTTCTCTCCATTTCATCCACCCGCACTTAATCCTATGTTTTACATCAATGTCAAAGCCCCCGTCCTTTTGAACAAAAGATCCTAAGTATTTAAAGCTCTCAACTTCACCTATCACATCACCATCTATTGTCAATTGTCTCCTCATTCCTTCAACTTCTTGGTCTCTTTGTCCAAAATCATACTCAATATACTCAGTTTTATTTCTACTAACTCTCAATCCCTTTTCTTCGAGGGCTAACCTCCACTCATTTAACCTATTATTGACAACTTCTAGGTTTTCTCCTATCAGAACTATATCATCCGCAAACATCATACACCATGGTATCTCACCCTGTATCTCCTTTGAAACCTCATCCATTACCACTGAGAACAGGTAGGGGCTTAGAGCTGACCCCTGGTGCACACCTACTCCTATACTGAAACCTTCTGATACTCCACACCGACTCTTGACACTAGTACTCGACCCTTCATACATATCCTGGATCAAATTAACATACATTTTTGGGACATTTTTCCTCATTAATGCCCATCTTAAAACTTCCCTTGGCACCCTGTCATACGCCTTTTCTAAATCTATAAACACCATGCATAGTTTTTTATTCTTTTCTCTGTACTTCTCTACTAATTGCCTAACACAAAATAATGGCTCCATTGTCGATTTTCCTGGCATAAAACCAAACTGGTTTCCTGATATCGAGGTCTCACTTCTTATCCTCTTCTCTATAATCTTTTCCCAGATCTTCATACTATGACTCATGAGCTTTATTCCTCTATAGTTCCCACATTCTTGTATGTCTCCTTTTCCTTTAAATATTGGTACAATAAAACTCTTTCTCCAATAATAATATATATATTTATATATATATTATATACCATCTAAATTAAAATTCACATAATCATCTAATATTATATTATAACATTGGTATTTTTTTGACATCCATTTTTTTTTTATTATTCTTATACTAAGTCTTATTACAATAATTTAATTCTCCTTTGGGTTTTACTAAAAGTATTTAGTTTCTTATCAGACATCAGTGCTGCATATTTCCTACCAACTATTCTTCAGATTAGCGTAATCACGTGGTTCTCGACGCATCAATCGAAATTCGATTATCATTTTTCAAATCATTCGTTACGCGCGAAAAGTGATATTTCTTTCGAAATTACATTGTAATTTATAATGTGTATCATGTAGTAAAATCATTTGTTTTTGGGGGCTATAGCAATTCTTAGGGGGGCTAAGCCTCCCTAGCCCCCCCTTATTTGCGCCTATATTTATCAGGTAATACATCTACATTCTAAGATCCATGTAACATCTTTTTTAAGTGAATTTTGAACAAAATAATTACTTTCAAATGGTTGTTATTTAAATTTCTTATTTTTTTTTTTCTAAGTATAGATAACCGTGAATATTTTTTATTTGGCTTAAACTCTTTTTGATAAATTTAGTGATTTTTATTATATATCTTAAGAATAATTTGTCTGGCTTTTTTGCAAATATAAAAAAACTAATTATACAATAGTCAGTTGTAGGTACAGTACAGTTTTCTTAATTCTGAAATCTGGAAGAGACATTTTTCCAATTAATTTTATTCTAGGGCGACTTTTGGGTTTAACAAATGTTATAAAACAAATATAGAGATTTTTTTTTTAAGACATTAATGAATTAAAATCATTGATGCTATGAATATGAATAGTAACGTACAACATTTATATATTCCATAATTAATGTACTATTTCAATAATAATTTAGAACTATAATAATATACTTTTATTTTTGAACTGTGAATATTAATGATGGTTAAAAATTCGTTTCAATTTCTTTTGTTGATATATATAAAATATCCAATACCATAACTATATTGGTAACCATAAATGACCTAACTCATGATCGTAATAATGCCATTATAAAATTCTGTGCTCACACTATAAGTTATGTTTACGATGTTTCAGTTTTGCTATTAGCGGGAGAAACTTTAATGTTGTCTGTGTAATGAAAATAGAGATATTTAATAATTATTGGAAATTAAATAATTTAATATTTGTCATTATAGTTTTATTGAAAGTTCTGATCATTGATTATGTGATAAGCATAGGCGCACATTCAGTCTTAAACTTGGGAGTGCTAAAATGTTTTAGCCTAAAGTGACCCGTGGGGGATTTTCCCCCCACACCCCCCTAAACAGTAATACATACCAGCCATAAATAGTTTAAATCTTAAATAATATTACTAACTATTATATTAAAAACATTTAAAGTAGTAAATCAAATTTTCAATAAAAAAAATCTTGTTTGTCCAATATATAATCTATTGAATACTTTCCTTTAAAATGTCTAATCAATTAACTACAATTTTTACTAATTAATACACTGTATATTTTTATACAATATAGGTAACATTAATGTATAAACAATAGTTACATTATACCATACAAATTTATGAAATAATTACCTAATGTATGTCATACCTAAATATTATTATAGTATAGGAATTTAAAAAAGAATTACAAACAAATTATTTTAAGTCTAATCTTCTTGATTTTTTAGCAAACTTGTCTATTATACATTAATTTTTTAACCCGTTTGTTAGTTCTCTTTCTATATATATTGATGACAGATTAGTAAATCTACTCTGCACCATACTGATGCGTAACCAATTCATAATGCGGTGCATTGACGAAAATGACCTTTCACATGTTGCGATGAAATTGGTATGGTTGACGCAATTTGCATTAATTTGTACAGGTTCGGATATACTTCTGGATTACATGCACACATGAGATCTTCCCGCAAATAATTATTAACTAGACTATTTTTTAACACTATCATCTCACCACCATCGATTGAACAACTTAATAGAATCGACTATCACTATCTTTGATTCATAGTACCTACTACACAACTACTAAGAATAGACGGTTGAAAATGTTTATAATAATATTATCATTTATCAAACTAAATAATATTAATTAATAATAATAAATTCATATCAATTAACCATAACACCGGTATACAAAAACAAAATCCTATTCAGTACTCCAATTTCCAGCAATAAAATAATACTAAAAATAAACTTGTGTTAAAACAGCCGATAAGATAACATGCATTGAAAATAGGTAATATACCGTCATGCCAACATCACAATTCACAAACCTAATTAAGTACCCAATTACTGTATTTATGAATAAAATATTTACGTCCCGTTAGCGTATACCAATACAAACTGGAAACCCATTCTTATAAACGCAAAATTACAATTTAAATAATATTTTTTGCTCAATTGAAGTTGGGGGTACTAATTTAAGACTTGGGGTGCTAAGCACCCCCTGGCACCCCCGTATGTGCGCCAATGGTGATAAGTACATTCTATACATTTTATTTGAAAAAACTGTGACCTTATGTTTCAGTTTTATCATGACAAAACATTATTATTTTAAATGTTTTTAGTTGAATTCAATATAGTTCATAAAATTATATGTTAGTTTTGTTTATTTCCATATTTTTTAATAGTATCTATATTTAATTAAACCAACGTTTTGATAATACTGTTTAATAATTTTTTTGTGATACTTATAATTTTTGTTTAAATATAATATATATACATATTATGTTGATAGTATTTATGTATTTAGAGCTATTATAGAATATATGTATTTATACCAAATTTGATATCTTGTAATGCAAAGTATGTGGAGAACTATTAATTACAGTAATTACTTTTAAAAATAAATATAATAATATATATTATTATATTATATTATTATATTATATTATATTATTCAATCAAGAAAACTTTCTCAATAAATATAGATTAAAATTATATTTGTTTAAAAATTATAATATTCATTAGTTATGAATATTCAGAAAAAATATAGAAATTAATTAAACCCTTAGAGCAGCGGTTCCCAACCTGTGCACCGTGGTGCCCTTAGGGCACCGCGAGCTCATTTAAGGGGCACCATGACTCATCGAAGAATGAAAAAAATTATTAAATTATATATAAAAAATTTACAATTTACTGTAGTTGAATAGACAAATAATTGTTTTACGTACAAAATTACTCAGCATACTATCTGTATATCTAATATTAAATATAGTATTTATATTTATGCGAAGCAGGATTTTTGGCTTATACAGCTATTAAAATCAAATACCGCAACCAACTTATTGTAGAATCTGACCTCCATATCCAATTGCCTCAAATTGAATCAGATATGGTCAATTTTTTCAAAAATAAGCAGCCTCAAATATCTCATTTATAATTAATCGTTATTATAAGTTTTTCATTACTAAAGCAGTATTTTTTCTTTTTATTTTTAACTATAAAATAATAATTTGTTAATAATATATTCAATATAATTATTTAAAACACTTATGAATCAAAACTAGTGTTTATTTTTATCGCGTTCCTCGTGATATTCATAGAAGAGCACCTAACAAAATTTGTATAAACAAAAGGGCACCGCCGGCGAAAAAGGTTGGGAACCGCTGCCTTAGAGTAATCAAATTGATCTTCAAGTTTTTTATTCGTCGTTCGTATATCTAGTATGTTTAATAAATTTACTTGTAAATAATAATTTAAGAGGGATAAGAGTAATAAGAATAAAAGACAAATAAACAAAAAAAAGATGAAAAATATATTGTGTTGAAATTTTTCGACAAAATTATAATAAAAATTTAATTGATCACTGAAAATAATAATCATATATTTACTAATATAACAGTAGAAGTAAATTTCATAATATATTTAATCTTTGAATGATATAAATTTTGTATAAAAAAAGTCATCTAAAATGTAGGAATATCGAAAATTTTAAGTGTTCATAAATAGCAAAAATTTCATTCAAATATTTTGAAATTATCAAATGTCTTTATTATGCCAATACAAATATTCAGTAAATGAGTCAAATCGTTACGATTAATGTTTATATTTTAAAAACTAAATAATTAATATCGTTTAATGGAAATTCGTTGAAATATCCTATTTCATCAAATTTAATTTTTAAATTAAAAAACTTTATAGCGATAATAAAGTGAAATTATTTTTTATTTTTTTTTTTGCTTATAAAATAATTGTATGAAAAATTATTTAGGTATCTAATTTTTAAGCCTCAAGTTTAAAAATGTAAAGTTTTATTAATTTCTAACTACAAAAATGTAGCAAATTTTCGTTATTTCAATCGTTTTGTCAACATTTGATACTCAAAGATCATAAGATTTTTTTTGTTTTAGAATGAAACTCAAATTGTTTTATTAAGTTAATAATAATGGATATGTATGTGTTATATATATAAATAATGTATATCAGAATCAAGAACTTTGTATTTCATTTTCAAGTAATTTTGTCATGTCAAAATTATTTTATTGACATTTTTGAAAAGAAGTCAAGAAAAAATGAAATCTTAAGTATCTTTAAATAATTTAAAAAAATCTTTTTAAAATTATATAATCTGTAGCATATAGTAATATAAGCATTCAATTAAAATGTCAAATGTCTACGATTATTTTATTTGATATACGATGAAAAGTTTTGTCATAATAAAGTATTAGTTTTTCATAACTATTAAAAAAACTGTTAGGAAAATCATGAAATGACTACCATTAAAGTACTTGTTAATTAATATTTTATATCAGACATATCTTATAATTGTCATGATCCAAGTAATCTTTCCGGTCAAAATCGTTTACGGAAACATGAAAACAAAAGAAGAATAGTGTAAGATAAAATAATTGGCAGTGAAGATTCAAATCTCAATCCCCGTTGAAGTGATTTTCTATTTTTCTCCGATTTTCTCAATTATTTGGAATACTGTTGAAAATTGATTTCATATATTTTACTCCTAATATAACGATTATCGGAAATATCCTTTTGTTATAAATTGTACACAAGTACAAAAAAACATACATTATGTTAAAATCAATATATTTTTCGTGTTTTCAGAATATTTGTTAACATATGTTAACATAATCAACATAAATAAATTATACTTATATTTATTTTATAAATAGTAATAAAGAAAATATTTTTATTCGTCTATAATCCTTAAATTATAACTATTGTTAAACAATGTCTTCATAATAAATGGTATAATTAAATATTATTTATTTAATTTATTTATTTATAAAATAAATTAAAACAACAAAGATCAATTGTCAATGACCGTAAAGTATTTGTGCATCGTGTGTTTACCTGTTCTAAAATATCGTACTTCATGTGCGCATTAACAAACCGAACAATAGAAGGGTGTAAAATTATATATAAACACACGTTTTTGTTTAAATAAGCATTACAAATTACATAATTAATACAAATTATTCTGTAGTTAAAAATTAAGATTTAAATAATTTCATTTATTATACATTTGATTATTTTAATTATTTTATTAAAAATGAATTTAAAAAAAAAATGTGTTCTTTCAATTAAACAAATTATGCTTATAGTTAAATACAAAGTATATATATATATATAATATATATATAAGTTATAATTTGAGTAAAAATTAATTGATAGTAAATATAAATAAATACAGAAATTTATTAAGCACTAAAAATATTATTACTAATAATTTACATCTAATTTTTATTGTTCAGAAGCAAGTTGTAAATTATTTATAATACCGTTAGAAATTGTTTTTAATTTTAATATATCTTAAATTAATACAGTTTCTGACTGTATTTCTTTCAACGTTTATATTTACTCTATATATAAAACAAAATATATTTAATTAATTTCTATTAAGTTCTATTGTTAAATAATAGTGATGCGTAAATTATGTACAATCTTTTAACCGGTAAATAGGCAAATTATGTACAACCCAAAAATTTAAAATGCGCAAATATCTTACGAAAAAGGTCAAAATTAACAATAGTAATGCACAAATGAATACCGGCGATTATCAATATATAATAATTTAACTGGTAATTTATGTTTGTTTATTTGCTATAATAAAGTTAATATTATTTTATAATAAGTTAGTTGAACTATTTAATTTGTGTTCACAATCACCATATTTTCGCCGTATTAATTCCAATACCAGGATTGAAATATTAGTTGTCTAATGTAAAGGCATTAAAAAATCAATACGAGTTTCCATCCAACAGAAAAGGACCAGGTCAGTAGTGTAATTGATAAAAACTGTTTTCTTTGCATTCTATTCATTTAGTTTTTAAATATATTTTTCTAACATGATTTAAAGTATCTGACAATAATGATGTCTTTGGACTAATAAATTTATAATTGTATATAAATATATAATATTAATATTTTAAAAATATTTTTGTATATGATGTAGAATACTTATAATATATTTAGACTTACACATATTATATACGTATATCATTATTATATATTATATGTTGTTTTTTTTTTTTTTTAAGTATAATAGATTAAGTAATATGATACTCTTTTTTAAAATCCTATGCTCGTTTTTAATTTCAAAACTCAAGTAAATGTACCTTTAGTTATTCATTTTATAAAAATTTGAGTTCTCAACTTCCAAACACTAAAAAATACTACGTATTTACTTGAATTCAAGTAAGATATTGTAAGAGCAAGTTTGAGAATCAAAAGATGTATCATATTATAATTCATTTTTCATAGTATGTTTTTAAATTAAATTTTATTATTTTTGTTTCATTAGCTATATAAGTGAACCTATTAAGTGAAACTATATTGGTACTTATTAGTAATTCTATAAAAAAACTGTCATACAAATAAATAAATTAAAATATAAAAAAACTCAATTTTTCAAAGAAATGTATACAATCGTTTCACGGTTATTTTACCAAACCATTTTCTAATTGGTGGGTTCAAAATATGTGATTCGAGTTGGTCCAAATTAAAAATTTTATAATCAGAACTTTAAATAATTATAGTTTACTTGCATACCTTCTATTCTCGACAAATCTTTTTTAATATTCTTTTCAAATACTCTATTTATGTCTAGGATATAAGCTACTTCCTATGTACTTTTAATACAAATCTTATTTATCAAAAATTATCCAATTATATTGGTGGAAATTTACACATGTAATACATATATATATATATATATATATATATATATATATATATATATATATATATATATATATATATATATGTATGTATATATATACATTTACTCTCTTACTATATTCTTTTTTTTCTTGATGCACAGTTCTTTTACTATTATAGTCAATACTGAACTGTGTTACGAACATTTTTTTAATTGTTATAATTTATCAATGTTTATACGAATTCAAAGAATCTCATCCTAATTAGACTTTAATATATATATATATATATATATATATATATATATATTAATGAATTATATTTTTATATCATATTTTATAAATATTATAATAAGTTTATATATTAAAATTACATAAACGTATATAATACGGGTAATAGAAATTTGTAAATTCATTATTTTATTAATTTTATCTGAAATCTATTTAAATTTAATAAAAACAATATTATTGTCGGTTGGGAAGTATATATAAAAAGAACCGAAAGGGCCTCGCTCTGCTGTACACTTGGGGTGAAGTGCGACTCTTCATAGGATAGGTCAATATAATGGATTTGTTAAATTTGAATTCAATGATAGGTATCATTGTATACGAAAAACGATTCTGAACGGAGATGATATGTTTGTCTAGAATATAATACAATGTTATTTATAAATATTGTATAAGTATATTTTATTTTTAAACAAAAAATTTAGAAAACCAAAAATTTAAATTGTCTATAAATAAGTCAAAATATGTCAAAATACTTTAAAATTTTAACAATGTATAGAAAACGTGTGCCTATGGATTTTAATAATTTTTGAATGACATTAAGAACTACTTCTGTGGAATCTTCTATTAAATTTTCAAGTATTTTGTAGGACCCAAATTTTTTTTATCACCGATTATAAAAATAAAATGTAAAAAAAAATCGAATATTTTAAATGCCTATAAGTGGCTTAAAAATCAATATTATATTTTGAAAAAAATATGACATAAAGGAAATACCAATCTTAACAGCTGGTAGAAATTTCAAATATCTGCAACTTATACTTTTTGAATTATAACAAATATTTAAAATCGTTTGAGAATAAATCGTTATTTTATGCAATTTCGTAAATATTTAAATTTAAAACAGTCATAAAATTTTTTCCTCTAAGTCTGGTAGAAATTTTTTTAAAGAATTTTGAAGAATATCTTATAGATAACCTAGTGTGAAAATTTTGAACCTTAAGTATGAACAGAAAAAATTTTATGAATTTTTATCTACAAAATAACTTGCGAATTTTCTCAATTTTTACATATTTCGTATAAATTGGAACTTTGAGCACTTATAAAAAAAAATTGTGACTTACGATTTTAGATTTTTTTTTATCAGTTAAGGAACAACTTATAAGAAACCTTGTATTAAATTTTCAAGATTTTCTGACCGGCCAAAAAAATTTTATCGTTATTTTAAAATATAAAAGTCAAAATACTTTGAAAATTTAACGGTGTATAGAGAACGTTTATCTTAACATTTGGTGAAAATTTCAAGTATTTACATAGATTAGTTTTTGAGTTATAGCAAAATAAAAAATTTTATTTTGTCGAAAACTGGTTTTGCGTAAAAACTCCCGTTTTTCTCTTATTTTTTTAGGGTTTTTCCCGTCGCATTTAAAAAATATTGAAAATTTTTTACTTTTGACCCCCCAAAGTACCAACTAGATTCACTTTCCTTTCAGAAAAGTTGCTATATAAGCAAATC